>JAPXFY010000497.1:30000-35000 GCA_030674185.1 Monoplex corrugatus | reverse complement strand
TATCTTCTTTCTTTCTTTCTCTCTCTCTCTCTCTCTCTCTCTCTCTCTGTCTCTCTCTTTCTTTCTCTCTGTCCCTCTCTGTCTCTCTCTCTCCCTCTCTCTCTTTCCTTCTTTCTCTCTGTCTCTGTCTGTCTGTCTCTCTCTCTCACTTTCTCTCTCACTTTCTCTCTGTCCCTCTGTCTCTCTCTCTCTCTTTCTCTCTGTCCCTCTCTTTCTTTCTCTCTCTGTGTCTGTGTCTTGTCTGTCTGTCTGTCTGTCTGTCTGTCTGTCTGTCTCTCTCTCTCTCTCTCTCTCTCTCTCTCTCTCTCTCTCTGTTTGCGTGTGTGTTGGTGAAAGACTGGCATTATTATTAATTTACACAAATTTTTTTCTCGTGTTTTTCTTTTAGTATCTTTGTGTGTGTGTGTGTGTGTGTGTGTGTGTGTGTGTGTGTGTGTGTGTGTGTGTGTGTGTGTGTGTGTGTGTGTGTGTGTGTGTGTGTGCGTGAAAGAGGGCATTATTAGGTGATTTACAGAATTTTATTCCTTACATATTTTAATAGGTATGTGCTTGTGTGTGTATCCTTGAGACAGAGAGAGAGAGAGAGAGAGTTTGTGTGTGTGTGTGTGTGTGTGTGTGTGTGTGTGTGTGTGTGTGTGTGTGTGTGTGTGTGTGTGTGTGTGTGTGTGTGTGTGTGTGGTGTGTGGACTGGTGCTAACGCTACCTGTATCTGATTTCGTGTCAGGATCTGTTGCTATTTTTCTATTAACAGGCTATGTTTATGCTGCACTGTTGTGTATGTCCAACTGTGCTCATTCTGTATTAGTATCAGTCTGGAACAAATGAAAGTAGATAGGTATTGTTGCCGATTGTGTATTCTATATCTGTAAAACACAGTAAAACAATAACTGATTGATGTGACTGACATCAGTATAAAGAGTTGAATCATCGGAAAAATCATCACACGTTATTTCAAGAGATGCGATACGTGATGGAGAGTATTGAAAACAATGTTAAAAAGCAAAGGGCCTAAAACAGATCCTTGTGGGACACCTGTTTTGATCCTCCCTTCTGACGAAAAAGAAATATTATTTTAGACTACATGGATCCAATAACTTTTCCTGTTATCATCCCACGCCATATATACCAACCCTTCTTGATGTTAATTCATTTCGCGTGTTTCAATTTACGTCAGACACCAGTCACCACTAGGATGGTTGGGTTTTGTGTGTGTGTGTGTGTGTGTGTGTGTGTGTGTGTGTGTGTGTGTGTGTGTGTGTGTGTGTGTGTGTGTGTGTTTGTGTGTGTGTGTGTGTATGTGTGTGTGTGTGTGTGTGTGTGTGTGTGTGTGTGTGTGTGTGTGTGTGTGTGTGTGTGTGTGTGTGTGTGTGTGTGTGTGTGTTTTACGTTATTCTGGATGGCGACCAGACATACGTGTCAATGACGAAGCTTGCTTCCTATTTCTCCAGACGGAAGATTGCATTATTGTTTGTCTGACTGGATTACTCTGTGGAAACGGTGAGGAGAGGAACTGTAGAATGGACAAGCCATTAGCCGAGATATTGTCCACTCACGCGTCAGTCACAGCATAGTTTCCCCACAGACTGCGCGTCTTAAAGCTTCTTACTCCTGTCTCCCCATTTTTTTAACAACAACTGCAAAACTTGAAGGGGAGAAAAAACTCTTTCTTTCAGAGAATAACAACTGCAAACTAGGAAGAAAAATATGTTTTCTTTCAAGCAGCAAAAATGGTTTGTTGACCCATATCGTATTTTCATTTCCTCCCTTCACTTCCTGTTTGTTTTTCAGGCACTTGTTCCACACTTGCACCCTAAGTGTTTTTGATTTCTTGCTCTTTTTTTATTTCTCTGCTTTTTTTTCTGGTTTTGGAAAGAATAACAGGATAACACGGGGAAATCATTAGTTCTTGTGTTGCTGAGAGTTCATTAAACCTTAAACGTGATTTTCGTCCTGTAGAATTTTGCAATACATAGAGTCCCTTAGGAGACAGCATGTGGAAATTTATGTTGGTGGACTCAGAAAAGTGCAACATGATACATACCACTCTAAGCAAATGAATGAGCGATTGACAAAAGAATAGAAAACGTTATTCATATAATATTCTTAGGTACGTAAATAACATAATTCATATAACATTCTTAGGTACATTGACAACATAATTCATATAATATTCTTAAGTACACAGATAACATAATTCATAATCACATTCTTAAGTAGGTCTATACAGACAACATAATTCATGCAATATTCAATATTCCTAAGTGCTAATATAACATATATCATATAATATTCTTAATTACATGGACAGCATAATTCATATAACATTCTTAAGTACACGGAAAATGAAATTTATATAATACTCTCAAATACATAGATAATAATTCATATAACATTCCTAAGTACATGGACAGCATAATTCATATAACATTCCTAAGTACATGGACAACATAATTCATATGACATTCTTAAGTACTTAAACAACATAATTCATATAACATTCTTAAGTACATAGACAAAATAATTCATATAACATTCTTAAGTACATAGAATGCTCTCAAATACATAGACAACATAATTCATATAACATTCTTAAGTACGTAGACAACATAGTTCATATAACCTTCATAAGTACATGGACAACATAATTCATATAACATTCTTAAGTACATAGAATCCTCTCAAATACATAGACAACATAATTCATATAACATTCTTAAGAACATAGACAAAATAATTCATATAACATTCTTAAGTACATAGAATGCTCTCAAATACATAGACAACTAATTCATATAACATTCTTTAAATACATAGACAATGTTCATATAACATTCTTAAGTAATGGAACATAATTGTATAACATTCTTAAGTACATAGACAACATAATTCATATAACATTCTTAAGACATAGACAACATAATTCAATAATTCTAGTATAAACAACTAATTCATATAATATTCTAGTACATAGACAACATAATTCATATAACATTTAAGTACAGGACATTATTTAACTTAATACATAGACAACATAATTCATATAACATTCTTAAGTACATAAACAACATAGTTCATATAATTCTTAAGTACATGGACAGCATAATTCATATAACATTCTTAAGTACACGGACAATGTAATTTATATATACTTAATACATACTACAAAATAACATCTTAAGTACATAGACAATATTCATATAACTTCTTAAGTACATGGACAGCATAATTCATATAACATTCTTAAGTACACGGACAATGTAATTTATATAATACTCTCAAATACATAGACAACATAATTCATATAACATTCTTAAGTACATGGACAGCATAATTCATATAACATTCTTAAGTACACGGACAATGTAATTTATATAATACTCTCAAATACATAGACAACATAATTCATATAACATTCCTAAGTACATAGACAACATAATTCATATAACATTCTTAAGTACACGACATGTAATTATATAATTACTTGAAATACATAGATAACATAATTCATATAACATTCTTAAGAACATAACAACATAATTCATATAACATTCTTAAGAACATAGACAACATAGTTCATAAACATCTTCATATAGACAACATAATTCATATAACATTCTTAAGTACATAAACAACATAATTCATATAACCCTTTAACTAGATATCTCAATACATGGACAACATAATTCATATAACATTCTTAAGTACATAGACAACATAGTTCATATAACTTCTTAAGTACATGGACAACATAATTCATATAATTCTTAAGTACAAAAGAGAAATAATTCATATAAATTTCTTATGTACATAGACAACATAATTCGTATAACTTTTTAAGTAACTAGATACATAATTTATAATATTGTTTATACATAGTTAATAATTCATATAACATTTTTCAGTACACAGATAACATAATTTACAATATTTTTAGTACAAGTATTACATAATTCATATAAATTTTTCAGTACAGATAACATAAATTTATATGATATTCTTAGTACTAGATAAACATAATTCAATAATGTTCTTAGTATCAGAAACGAAAACCTATAATGTTTCATGGTAGATGTATTAACTTACTACATTTAAAGTCTGAGTAAATAGAAACGAGAAGCACCAAATGGGACTTGAGAGCGCTTTCTAATTAAGAAATAAGACAACGCGAATTGCAGCAATTGGAATTATAAGTTAACAAAAACACAAAGAAGCAAATCATGAGTTAGACAAAACACCAGATCAGATAACTGGCCTGATGTTGATTGTTAAATCAAGTATAAATTCCGACATCTTGCTATCGCATAAAATTTATGAGCAAGTTTATGGAATCTGCAATCAGATCCTTATCATTTGGCATTTATTGGTGTAGCGTATAAAGTTTGAACCTTGCGTTGGGTATGTTTAATGAAAAGAAAAAAAATAGAGAGAAAAGGAAAGATTAAACTAAACGAAGTGGATAGTTATTTAATTAGTCGATCAGTTGTTGGTTGTTTTTTTGTTGTTGTTGTTTTCTTTTGGGGGGGTTGTTTTGTTTTGTTTGTTTGTTTGTTTGTTTGTGTGTTTGTTTGTTTGTTTGTTTGTTTGTTTGTGTTTGTTTGTTTTTGTTGATTTATTGTTTAGTTAGATTGTTGGTCACATATTCAGTAAGTCAGTCAGTTAGTCAGTCAGTCTTTTCCTTCCTTCCTTCCTTCCATCCATCCTTCCTTCCTTCCTTCCTTCCTTCCTTTCTACCTTCCTTCCTTCCTTCCTTCCTTTCTACCTTCCTTCCTTCCTTCCCTCCTTTCTTCCCTCCTTCCTTTCTTCGTTCGCTAGGTCGATAGTGAGTGAGTGATGAGTGAGTTTATGGGTGAGTTAGTGAGTGAGTGAGTGAGTTAGTCAGTTAGTTAGTTAGATAGTTAGTTAGTTAGTTAGTTAGTTAGTTAGTTAGTTAGTTAGTTAGTTAGTTAGATAGTTAGTTAGGTAGTTAGTTAGTTAGGTAGACAGATTTGTTAGTCCATTAA
>JAPXFY010000497.1:17500-20000 GCA_030674185.1 Monoplex corrugatus | reverse complement strand
TAAGTCTGTGTTGTTGACGATGAGTTGATAAGTTAAGTCTGTGTTGTTGACGATGAGTTGATAAGTGTAGTCTGTGTTGTTGACGATGAGTTGATAAGTTAAGTCTGTGTTGTTGACGATGAGTTGATAAATGTAGTCTGTGTTGTTGACGATGAGTTGATAAATGTAGTCTGTGTTGTTGATGATGAGTTGATAAGTTAAGTCTGTGTTGTTGACGATGAGTTGATAAATGTAGTCTGTGTTGTTGACGATGAGTTGATAAATGTAGTCTGTGTTGTTGATGATGAGTTGATAAGTTAAGTCTGTGTTGTTGACGATGAGTTGATAAATGTAGTCTGTGTTGTTGACGATGAGCTGATAAGTTTAGTCTGTGTTGTTGACGATGAGTTGATAAATGTAGTCTGTGTTGTTGACGATGAGTTGATAAATGTAGTCTGTGTTGTTGATGATGAGTTGATAAATGTAGTCTGTGTTGTTGACGATGAGTTGATAAGTTAAGTCTGTGTTGTTGACGATGAGTTGATAAGTTAAGTCTGTGTTGTTGACGATGAGTTGATAAGTGTAGTCTGTGTTGTTGACGATGAGTTGATAAATGTAGTCTGTGTTGTTGACGATGAGTTGATAAATGTAGTCTGTGTTGTTGATGATGAGTTGATAAATGTAGTCTGTGTTGTTGACGATGAGTTGATAAGTTAAGTCTGTGTTGTTGACGATGAGTTGATAAATGTAGTCTGTGTTGTTGATGATGAGTTGATAAATGTAGTCTGTGTTGTTGACGATGAGTTGATAAGTTAAGTCTGTGTTGTTGACGATGAGTTGATAAGTTTAGTCTGTGTTGTTGACGATGAGTTGATAAGTGTAGTCTGTGTTGTTGACGATGAGTTGATAAATGTAGTCTGTGTTGTTGACGATGAGTTGATAAATGTAGTCTGTGTTGTTGACGATGAGTTGATAAATGTAGTCTGTGTTGTTGACGATGAGTTGATAAATGTAGTCTGTGTTGTTGACGATGAGTTGATAAATGTAGTCTGTGTTGTTGACGATGAGTTGATAAGTTTAGTCTGTGTTGTTGGTGAAGTTGATAAGTTTAGTCTGTGTTGTTGGTGAAGTTGATAAGTTTAGTCTGTGTTGTTGGTGAAGTTGATAAGTTTAGTCTCTGTTCTTGACGATGAAGTTGATTAATGATTTTAGTCTGTGTTGTTGACAGTGAGTTCATAAGTTTTGTCTGTGTCGTTAACAAGTAGTTTATAAACACGACTCAATCATTTTGATGGTAGTCTACAAACCTCTGTGTGATAAATTGGACGGAGTGGTCAACGCCAGGGGCATCTCTTTAGACTATGTGCGCGAATGCACGTATATGTATACTTGATTTTCTTAGCACCCCATCTCTCCCTCCCCCTCATTTTTTTTCATGTTGAAGTGTTGTATATGTTTTGAAAGAGTTATAACCGTGATATGGCTCTCTGCAGTCGGTTGGGTTTTAAACAAAAATAACTCCTAACCCTAGTCCACAGGCTTCATCACCATCATCATCAGGTGCCCTGCCGCATGGCGTTGGCGATCATGGACTTCCATCTGTCTCTATCTTTTGTTGCCCCAAGCATCTCTTCCACCCTCCTCGTCTTTAGCCACTTCGTAAGTCCGTCTAGCATTTTTCTCCCTGGGTCTACCCGGTGCTCTCTTTCCCTCCAGATTTCCTGTTGTGACCAGGTGCTCCAAATCCCTCTTCCTCATAAAATGGCCTATAAAATGTTGCCTGTCTTTTTCTAATCTTCCTTATGAATGATCTACTTCTGTCTGCCTCCATCAAGACTGTCTCGTTTGTTTTCTTTGCTGTCCATGGAACTCTCAACATTCTTCTGAGAAACCACATCTCGGCTGCCTCTGTCAGGCTTACTGATAGCTAACTACAAACAAATAAACGGGGCTATGAACAGAAAGGCACTGACCACAACACGACGGCTCATTATCAGTTCTGCCTGCTGAACCACTGATGGCTGTGCACTGTTTCGATCATTGCCTCGGGGCGGGCCACTGACCTTGGTGTCGTGTGATGAATGCCATATATCGTCTGCTGTCTCATTGCGACCACTTCGCCATTTGTCTGTGTGCCGCCATTACTGCCGCCAAATCACGTCATCACATCCGGGGGTCTTTGACTCAGCGAAGCTGATGCGGGTCCTCTATCAGCTTAATCATCATGATGGATGCAGAAATGTCAGACAGAAGAAAAACTGTATGACAGATGGGAGGGAACATAAATAGGTAATTGCATATTAAGCACGAAAAACAACTGGCGCGGTAAAATCAACTCATATTTTCTATTACAGTGTAAAAACAGGGTCCTAATTGTGTTTAACAATATCAAATTAAGAATTTGTGATGGCAAATAGTTTCTATCATCGTTGATGGAAACAGAGGGAAGGTACTTGTTGTGATGCAAAGATAACAAACTCGTCAAAACGTCTTAATTACTATTATTTTAATATTATTTTAA
>JAPXFY010000497.1:5000-10000 GCA_030674185.1 Monoplex corrugatus | reverse complement strand
GGAAAATAAACTGAAAAAAATATAATACAAATTAAAAATTTTGTTTTCTGTTAAAATCCCCGAGCATAGCAATACAAAATTTAAAATGTTGATTAGTTACACTCAGAGAAACGTGTTTTTCCCCTTCAGATGAAGAGTTAAGTGCTTTTTCATGTGAAACACGTTTGGATTTTTCAATCCTTTTTATAGGAAAGGACAAATGAAAAAAATTGTTGCTGACTTGCAACGTGTGTCTTTCAGCGGATGGACGTGCGCGTGTGTGTATATGCCGGTGTGTGTGTGCGCGCGCGTGCGTGTATATGTGTGTAAGTATGTGCATGTGTGTGTGTGCGTGAGCGTGCGTGCATGTGCGTGTATATGTGTGTTAAGAATGATAGCTTATGTTTTTATATGATACAGGTGCGCTTTGCTGAAACTTATTCTGTTTTGTGTTTGAAAAACAATAACGACATTGATAATGCAGTCAATGTGACGAAAGACCAATGGACGAACGTTTCAGATTTTAAAGTTGAATATAGACTTTTAGGAAGCTTTTCTTATTTGTATTCTCAGAAACAAGTTTGCATCATTTCCTTTTGCGATATTTTCCAGTCAGCTATTGTTCTCCTGCCAAAGTCAGCTGAAAAAGGTTCCAAGTCTCAATAATTTAGTATAGGAAAAACTCATGAGTGAAGCCAACTGGAGCATCGTTTGTGTAGAATGTGCACTTTTGGTGGGTATACAATGAATGTGTTTATAGAATTATTTTTGTTATTATACACTACAATAGAGACATCGGAATATGGTAAAACAGCTGCTCCTAATAATTTGTAATGAAAAACTTGTTGATTGAGACTGATATACGAACAATGCAATGCACACACATACATGCACACACACACACACACACACACACACACACACACACACACACACACACACACACACATGCGCATATATGCACCTGCGTGAGCACACACATACATATACATACACACGCCCACACACATACTCAAACACACACACACACACACACACATACACATACACACACACACATAAACACAGACACGCCCACACATATACACGCATACACAGACACGCACATATACGTGCACACACACATACACACATACACTCACATACTCTCTCTCTCTCTCACACACACACGCACACATACACACGCACACAAACACACACACACGCACGCACGCACGCACACACACACACACACACACACACACACACACACACACACACACACACACACACACACACACAGTACATTAGCTTTTCTCGTAAATCATACTTCATGCTAAATATGCTTACAGGAAGATCATATGTCCGATAGATACAGACACCGCAGGCAAAACTACATGTAGTAACAGATGGCTGGACATATCAATTCATACATATTCCACATTTTGATGGATGGCAACAGATTTGGCAAAAATCAAAACCAATAGTCACAGAAACAAAAAGGTGAGGCAACAAAATGTTTAGAATCTAGCACGACAAGAATGGATACTAAATTCTTCCTTGCTCGGAAAGAGAGAGAGAGAGAGATGTATGTGTGTGTGTGTGTGTGTGTGTGTGTGTGTGTGTGTGTGTGTATGTATGTGTGTGTATGTATATGTATATGTATGTGTATGCATTCGTGTGCATGTGTATATGTGTGAAAATATACGTGTGTATGTGTATATATGTGTGTACATGTATGTACATACACACACACATATATATATATATATATATATATATATATATATATATACATATATATATATATGTATATATATATTTATGTATATGTATGCATATATGTATATCTATATGTACATGTATTACAACGAATGCTTGTTTTTCTATATCTTTGTTATATCTGTTGATTGTGCATTATATACATTTCAAGATGTTTGTAAATGTTATGTATTTGAAAACAAACAAAACCAACTTAAACTCAAAAAAAGTAAGCGATTATAAAAGGAACACGACTCTTGCTGACGCTATTGGGTTGTCTTCCGACGAAAACAGCGCTATTTTAGGCATTTTTACCTGTTTTATCACAGTTTCTTCTTTCAACAACCATAGCTAAACAGACGTAAGTTTCTCTAACAAGCAAATGTTTTAAGTAATGTGATGTTAGGTAACTTTCACATTGATTTTTTTTAAAACAAGAATAGTGATAGAATTTGTGAACAATAATAATAATAATAATAGTGCATTTATAGAGCGCTTTCCGAAACCTCAAAGCGCTTTACATCAGTAAACCATACATATATAAACCAAATAACAGGCTACAATACAAACAAACTCATCAAAAACTATCCACAGGAAATCAACAACCACACAGACACACCAAATAATCTCTCTCCCTCTCACCCCCCCCCCCCGCCACCCCTCTCCCCCCATTTTCAAACACACACACACAACACCCACACACACACAGCCACACATCACACACACACACACACACACACACACACACACACACACACACACACACACACACACACACACACACACTGGCATACACCCCATTGTGCACAATTTCATCCAGAATGTCAAGCAGGATCAACCCACTAGCCAAAATCAGGAAAAACACTGTTTAAAGAAGTAAGTTTTTAAACTTGTTTTGAAAGATGGTAGAGTTTTAGAGTGGCGGACGGACTGAGGCAACAAGTTCCATGTCTGAACAGCAAAAACTGCAAAGGCTCTACCACCGTGAGTTTCTCTGTTATATTTTGGCACACGAAACTTCTTGTCATCCACAGAAGAGCGGAGTGATCGAGAAGGTACGTAGACAGTCAAGAGTTCAGAGAGATAGTCAGGAGCAGTTCCAGAAATGATGTGATAACAAAGGCAGCAAATCTTGTATTTTTTCTTTGTTCAACCGGGAGCCAGTGCAGTGTCTGAAACAGGGGTGTGCAGTGCTGTGACCTACGTGCCTTGAAGATGAGTTTAGCTGCAGAGTTCTGAACTTGTTGCAAATGTTTGAGATGTTTCTGAGGGCAACCCGCAAGGAGTGAATTGCAATAATCTAACCTAGACAGAATGCATGCAGTAACTAACGTCTTGGTTGCGTCTAATGTAAGGTAGTGTCTAATAGAATTAATGCGTCTAAGTTCGATGTATGCAGCCTGACATGTTTTGATGATGTGCTGGTGCATGGAGAGATTATGGTCAAAGACAAAACCGAGGTCACGAACGCAATCAGAAAAAGCAATAGCGGTATTACCGACAGTAATAGTGGAAGGCAGAGAAGAAAGATCTGCAGGCAATGGAGAAACACGAAGGGCTTCAGTCTTGTCATCATTCAACTTAAGTCGATTTTCATACATCCAGGATTTTACTTCAGAAACGCAGTTCTGAAGAGACTGAACTAGATGATCGTAGTTAGAAGGAGAATCAGTATGATTGAGCTGGGTATCGTCCGCATACATTTCATGACGGATGGAATGTGAGTCAATAAGGTGGGTCAGAGGAGAAGTATACAATATGAAAAGCACAGGACCCAGAACAGAGCCTTGAGGCACGCCAAAATCCAAAGGCAGCTCAGAAGATTTGTTTCCGTCGACAAGTACGGTTTGCTTTCTTTCTGAAAGATAAGATCGAAACCAGTGTAAAGCAGATTTTTGAATTCCAAAGTTGTTTTCCAAACGGGAAAGCAAAATTTCATGGTCAATAGTATCGAAAGCAGCTGAAAGATCCAAAAGGAGAAGAATAGAAATTTTGTTTTGATCCAGAGAGGTCAAAAGATCATTGAGAATACGAAGCAGAACAGTTTCTGTGCTGTGCCCTGGCCTGTAAGCGGATTGGTGAGGACTAAGGAGGTTATGGGATGAGAGATGGGAGAAAAGCTGGTCTAGAATCAGACGTTCAAGCAGTTTAGAAAGAAATGGAAGATTGGAAATCGGTCTGTAATTTTTCAGGTCATTTTTGTTGAGGTTAGATTTTTTCAGCAAGGGCTTAACAATGGCAGTCTTAAATTCACGGGGAACAATTCCAGTGGTAATAGACTGATTCATGATGTTTGTAATGGTCGGCAAGAGAAGATCCACATGTTGAAAGAGAAGTTTGGTTGGAATGGGATCAAGTTCACATGATTTAGGGGGAGTCTTAAGAATGGTCTTCCGGACAAGGTCTTCAGAAACTGGAATGAAATTTACAAGTGGTGAGCCAGAAAACGACACAGTGTTTGAACCAGTACTTTGAAATGGTGGAAAACTGTCACGGATCTTGAGAATTTTCTTATGGAAAAAAATCGGCAAAAATGTGTGGGAGCAGTTTGACATCGGACACAGTGGGAAGAGACACAGGTTTGATTTTTCCAAGAAGCGAGGACATATTGTGAAAGAGTTGTTTACAAGTGGTAGAACTGGACACTAGCGAAGAATAAAAAGCTGTTTTCGCGTCGTGTACGCAATCTGCAACCGTTTGCTTTGCTGCGTCATAGATTTGTTTGTGTACTGTTAACCGTGATGACTGCCAACAGCGCTCGGCACGCCTACGCTCTCTCTTCAGCTGACGAAGCTGATCAGCGACAGCGCCGTACCACGGGGTAGGCTTTCCGTCCCGGACGTTTCGTTGACGTACAGGCGCATGCTTGTCAAAAACAGCGGCAAGGGAACTGTTCAAATCGGACACTGACATAACGGTGGTCACTGACTGAGAAAGATCATCAGCGAACTTGTCTTGGTCAATTTTACTAATAGAGCGAGTGGACACAAGCTTTGCTTTACGTTTAGGCTTTTCAGCTGCTAGATAAGACAAAATTGAAAAATGGTCAGAAGAAAGATCATGATGGACACGAGTTGACAAAACAAGGTTATCGTCATCTCTACATATGACAAGGTCGAGAGTATTTCCACAGCTCTGCGTGGGTCCACTAACAGTCTGTTTAAGACCGTATATGTCAAGCTGATCAAGAAATTTTCTGGCATTAAAATCAGAAGTATCATTTACATGGATATTAAAATCACCAGCTAGAACAATACTGCCTTGACAATCAACACAAAAAT
>JAPXFY010004972.1:0-16287 GCA_030674185.1 Monoplex corrugatus | reverse complement strand
AAAGTTCATAGAAATTTTATAATAGAAAAGATAAAAGGTATACCATAAAGGGAAACGGCAAATCAAAAACCCCATTTGCTGTGAATCAAAGTCTGGTAGGGTATAGATATCCATGGGAAAAATTTACGAAAGGGGAAAGCATTATTGGTCAAATCGGTGTCCAGTATTAAATTTTCCAGAAAGAGGTTAGGGTTTAATGGTTGGGAAAAGGGTAGTTTTTTTGTAGGTAAAAATTTTCCCAAAAGAGGGGTACTTTGAAAGAATTGATATATGATTTAATAAAAGAAAAACTTAAATGTTGGTTGAAACTGGGATTTTATCAGTATAGAATGTTTAATTATTTTGGAAATTATTATTTTGTTTTATTTAAACTTATGTTTTGTAAAGTTAGCCCAGTGAATGTCCAACCCAATGTGAACCGTGAGCAAGTGACTTGGAAAAAGAGATGATATTTAAAGGGGTTTGTATAAACGTCTAAAATTGGGGCCCCATGAGGGTGGACCGAGCTGGTTTCGTTTCGTTTCGTTTCGTTCAGTTTTAATTTTGTCTCTGCGGGGGGATAAATTCCCAATGCATACGTCTAGGTCCCATGTGTATGGTAATCAGGGGTGAAAACCCTTAAACCCTGCACTTTAAAACCATGAGTACCCAGGTAGTGAGGTTTGTACCCTTTTTTTTCCTCCCCTCTTTTCATATGTTTTGTATAATTTTTAAAACCCTTGGTCAGGGTTTGTTTTGGGCCCATGTAAAAAAGTGGGTATTGTGAGTTAATTTCTCGTGGACATTTTTTGAATCAGTCAGGTGGAGTGTGAAACGGGTTTCGAGTTTGGGCGAGGCCCCCCCCTTTTTTGGGGGCCCGCGTTTGGATACCTGTTAAACCCTTCCTGTGGACCGTTCAGTAGGTGGCGGCTTCGACAGATCGGGGCGTGGATTTTTTTAAATTTAAAAAAAATGAAAAGCATTGCAAGGTATATCGTGTTGTCGAAATGTGCTTTTTCCCCGGTGTTTGATGTAAAGTAGAAATTTGTCAAAGTAAGTAAGGGGGAGGTAACTTGATTACCCCCTGAGTTACAGTATGGCGCGGAATCTGAGAGCTAAAGGGGTATTGATGTTGTGGTAGGACTCATTTGACATAACAGACCATGTTACCCCGACTGGATTTGGTGGGATATTGATGGGGTAATGTTTTATGTCTTGAGGGGTTGATAATTGTCTTGTTATTTCCCCCTTCCCTTGAAAATTAAAAGGGGAAAAGGTGTAGGTAGGGTTTTTCAAAAATTAAAAAGATGAGGTTACATTTTTTAGACAGTTCTTTCACTTCTTCATATTTTTAATGTTAAATTAAAAAAGGACAAATTAATGTATCGAGAAATCTTTGGTTGTAATATTAAAGTGTGTGAGTTTGTACTTTTTTTGATATACGTTTTCATGAAAAATTTTGTCATTTAGTTTGACGATGGGGGTACTATATTGTTTTGGGACTAGCCAGTAGTATTTTTTTTTATTGATTTGTTTTCATTAAACCCTAAATCATTTTGTTGGAAATGTGTTGTGTGTGAGGGTTTGTGGTTGCGTGTTTGGTGTGGGTGTTTTTTGTGTGAGTTGTGTGTGTGTGTGTGTGTGTGGTGTGTGTGGTGGTTGTGGTGCGTTGTGTGTTTTTTGGTGTTTTTGGGGGGGTTTATTTTTTAAGTTTGTGTTCCCGTGTTTGCGCTTTTCTGTGGCGTTTTGTGTTGTGGAGTGTGTGTGGGGTTGTGTGTGTGTGTGGGGTGTGTGTGTGTGTGTGTGGGTGTGTGTTGTGTGTGTGGGGGTGTTTTGTTTGGGTTTTTTGAGCTGGGGTGTTTGGGGTTTTGTGGTGAGGGTTTTGGTGTGATTTTGTGGGGGTTTTCCCCAAAAACGTTTCCCCTTTTCCCCAAAAAAAAAAAATTTTATGAAAGGGTTTTAAAAAACGTTAATTTTTTTGTAAAAAAGTTGATAGTTTTAATAGTTTATTTTAAAAAATTTTAAAAATTTTTTTGTTGGTTTTTTTTTAACAATTTATTTTAAATTTGGTTTTTTATTTTGTTTTTAAATTTTTTAAAAAAAATTTAAAAAAATTTTTGTTTTGAAAAATGACGGGTGTATGCCTTAAAAAACCCCCAAAAATTTGGATTTTTTGTCTTTTTTGGAAGAAAAAACGAGCCCCCCCTTTTCTACTTTTTTTGGGTTTGGTTGGTGGTGTCGTGGGTGGTTTCTTTTCTCTTTTTTTCTTCTTATATTTTTTTTTCTCCCCTTATCACTCTTTTTATTTTCTTTTCTTTTTTTCCCCCTTTTTTTTCCCCTTCTCTTTCCCTTCCCCCTTTTCTTTTTCTCTTTTTTTTTCCTTTTTTTCCCCTTTTTTTCCCCCCCCTTCTTTTTTTCCCCCTTTCTTCTTTTTTTTTTTTTTTTAAGAAAAATTTTTAAAATTTTGAGGACAGTGTGTATTTTTTATGTTCTTTGTTTTTTTTGTTTTTTTTTTTTTGTTTATTTTTTTTTAAATTTTTGATTTTTGCGTTTGAAGTTTTTTGGGTTTGTTGTAGGCTCTTTGTTGCCCTTTTAAATTCGTGATATGTTTTTCTTGTGTGTACGTAATTGTAGTGTTTTTATTAAAGGGTTTTTTTAACTAATTTTTTGTATCGTAAGCCGTTAAGCCCCCTTGCTTTTGGGCATGAAATGTAAAAAACTTGCCCTTCCCCAAATTTAAAAAATTTGGTTTTTTAAACGAGTGCTGAAATTAGCAATAATTTTTTTTTACGAAAAATTTAGGGCTTATATAAAAAACATGGTTTTTTTATTTGGCCCCTTTGGGGGGAGTTACTATACTTTAGATATTTGTGGGCTGATTTAAATTCCCCTTTGACAGAGTTTGGGGAAATTCAGGGGGAAAAATATCAATAAACACGTTATTGAAGACAAGTGATTTTTAAAAAAGACTTTAAAAAGGAAGTGTCAAAGGGGAAAAAAGGGGGGGAAAATATTTTGGTTTTTTTTTTTTACCATGTTTTTGAGTGTTGGGCAAACTGTCTGCCTGTCTCAAGGGTTTAAAAACTAAAAGGAGTGACTGATGAAAACGACTTTCCCCAAATTAAAAAACCAAAAAAGGGAACAGGTAATATAAAGTTTTTTTTTAAAATTTTTTCCCCATTAAAACAAAAAATTTCCCCAATTTTAAATTTTTCCCCAAAGGAAAAACAACTTGGCCATAGGGTTTTTTGGGGGTTATATATATATATTTTTTTTTTTATTTTTAATATATATTATATTAATATTTTAATTTTAAAAAAGGGAAAAAAAACTCTTGGAGTAGGGGAGAATTTTCTTGATGAGAATTTAAAAAAAAAGTTTTTTCGCCCCCATTAGTGAGAAGCAGATACAAAGCAAAAAAAGTAAGTAGAAAACTCCCAAAAAAAAGGGGCCCCCAAGGGCCCCCCTTTTACTCTTTAACTTCCCCCCCCAAACTATGAGAGAGGAGTTTAAAAATTATGTTAAAGGTTTTGGGAGGGGGAAAATTTTTTTTAAAATTAATCAAAGAACAAAAATTTTTAGAGTCATTTTGGATTTTTCCCATGATGTTTAAAATTCCCCAAAAAAAAAGTGTGTGTCCCATTCAGTAGCATAGAAGAGTAAAACCCAAAAAAACGTAAACTAGAACACCCCCCAAAAAAAAACCCCCCAAACTACCTTTATATCTGCAATATATATGTTGCAAATATATGTTGTATTTTTATATTTAAATTTTTTATATGTTTAAAATTATTATGCTTATATATATATTATATGTATGTTTATATATAAAATATACATGTGTATTTTATATGTATAAAATTTTTAAGGGATTTTGTGTTGTCTGTGTGTGTTATTATACACTTTTTTTTATATCTTTTTTCATTTTTTTTTTTTTAGTGCTTCACAGTAAAGAGGCATTTAAATGCTATGCCCAAAAAAAAAAAAAAATAAAGAATGAATAAAAAAAAAATGATTTCTCGTTTTTAAAAACCCCTTTTCCCCCCCCAGGAAGGGAAATTGTTCCACTAACTGAAAAAAAAGAGAACCCCTTTTGAGGTCTCAGTTGTTGGAGGGAAATTTAAAAAATGCTGCCCGTCTCCCCTTGCCCCTTTTTAAGTATAGTAGATTAGAAATCCAAAAGCACAAAAAAAATTTTTTTTAGCCGGTTTTTAAAAAAGTTTTTTTTCAGTTGGGAAGTGAAAAAAATACCCCCCCTTTCAAGGCCTAGAGACCACAATTTTTGGGGCATTGTCGTGAACAGTGTGGGGGGCAGTGTTTTGGGGAATTTTTTGGAATTGTGTGGAAGTGGGTTCGCAAATGCAGTGGTAAACCCCTTTTTTGGGGGGTGTCACCCCAAAAAATCGTGATAACTGACGTGAAAAAACAATTCCCCCAAAAAATGTATCCCCGGCCCTATCGGGATCCCCCGGGGGGAATTTTTAAATAATAAAGGAATTTTTTGTGTGGGTTTCCCCCCCCAAAACCCCCCCCAAAATGATAGGAGCCCCCTTTTAAAAATTTTTTTTTTATGTTTTATCTAGTTTTAGAGATTTATACGTGAAATAAGATTGTTTTTTTTGGGAAAAGACGTTGCCCCGTGCAGTGCAATTTTGTTTTTTTTTTATTTCTGAGACGCGTGTACCCCCTTCAATTTGACAGTTATTGGTTAGAAAATGAATAGGACAACTTCTGAATAAATTCTTTTTTTTTTTTTAAACCCCAAAACTTTCATAAATACATACTTAAAAATAAATACATACATACAATTATGCAACTATATACATACATATAAAAACTTAGACAAACTAAAAAAACATAATACATCATACTTTAAAAATAAAATTCATACACACTCCTCATCATAATACTTTACAACAAAAATACATTTTTTATACTTCATTTTTTATATTTTATAATTATATATAAAAAATTTTAAGAGGGAGGGGAGAAGGGAGAGGGGGGAAGAGGAGACAGAGAGAGAACAGAGAGAGAGAGAAAAAAAGAATACTGTTGTACACAAAAAAAATTTTTATTGTATTGTTATATATAAAATATTATGTATATTTTTTTAAATTTTTACATATATATGTATTTGTTTGTTTTTTTTTTTTTGGGTTTTTTTTTTAGGTGTTTTTTTTTGTAAAAGGGGTGTGATCATTTCGCCCAACGTTTAAAAATCGGAACAAAAAAAGGGCCGGGAAGAAGGGGAAAAAATTCCCCGTCGGGTTTTTGGGGTTTTGAACTAAAATTTGGGGGAAAATTGGTATTTTGGGGGAAAAAATTTTTATGTTTTGTGAGGTGTTTTGGTTGGGAATGATACCTGAGGGGGAATGAGGTTTTTTTCCCCCGTCAGCAGGTTGCAGGTGGCGATGAAGAGGCCCCAGATATGGAGGTTAACTGTAAAAAAAAGCCGGTTGCTAGGTTCCCCCGGGGGGGTGCAGGGGCTTTATTTTTTAAAAGACCCCCCCCTTTTTAATTTGGGAAATTTTGTGTAGAATTTTTTCTTTTCAGTCCTGTTTTTGTTTTGTCTTTTCTTTTGTTTCGCGTTTTTTTTCTTTTCCCCGCCTTGTGGTTTTTCACATGTATGGTTTGATGAAGTTTAGTACTTTTTTTGGATTGTAATTGGTACTGTAAAGTGTTTTTTAGTTTTAGAAAATGATTTGCGGAAGAATTTAGGTAAGATGGGGCCCCCTTTTTTTTTTTGGTTTTGGGGGGGCCTTACTTATGCTTTTAAATTTTATTCAAGTATGTTTTTAAAACCCCCGTGCAATTTCATTGTACGGAGTGGTCACGCGGGGGGCATTCCTTGATTTGTTTCTGAATGCATTGATGTGGGGTATTAAATTTTTTTTTTAAAAATGTGACGCCCTTTTTTAAGAAAAAGGAACAGGGGAAAAAAAACACCCCAAAAAAAAAAAAAAAAACAGAAGGCCCCATTTGATATAACCCGAAAGAGGGCAAAATTTGAAGTGGCAGTTGTCAAGTGTGAGAAAAATCACAAACGAAAAAAAAACCCAAAAACAAAAATAGGGAGAAGCTGAAAAATTCCTTGTTTGTAGTGGAGAATGGACTTTTTTTGGGTTTGTCTTTCCCCCTTTTTTTCCTATTGAACTATGTATGTTTTGAGTGGTTATAGTCTGATATGGCTGACACGTCGGCTGGGCTTTTTAAAAAAAAAAAAAAATACCCCATTGATGGATGAATAAAAAATCCCCCCCAGCTGGCAATGGTTTCTGTCAGGGTGGGGGGGGGGGGGGCCATTTTTTAAGGCCAAAAAAGTTAAAAAATACACCGTTATACAATCTTGCCAAAAGGGGGGAAAGGGGGCCCCCTAAAACCCAGCCTTTTTGGTGCCCGGGTAAATTTGGTAAGAAACTAAAACTGGGGGCTTTAAGAGAAAAAGGGAAAAAGGGTAAGGTACAAGACCTGCAGGGGCCCTTTAACAAAAAATTTTTCTTTCAATGTAAGAAATATTTAAAAAGTTTTTCTGCAAACAGACCCGAATGGTATGCACCAAAATTTTGGGGGGGATTTTTTCCCCCTTTTTTTCCCCCCTTTCAGATGGCAAAAATTTAAAAGGAAAAAAAAAAAAGGGTTTTAATTTTTTTGTATTGTAGTATTTTTTTTTGTTTTAAATGTTGAATGTATGTTGGTTTTTGTAACCCAAAAATTTTTCCAATTTGGTTTGGTGATTAAAAAAACCGTTAAAAAATAGATGGTTTTTTTCCATAGTTAGGTAGGGCCCCGGGCCCCCCCGAGTGGGTTTAAATGAGGTTTTTTGGGTGTGCCCCCTTTACCATACATTTTGGGATGTGAGTTTTTTTCATAAAGGGAAAAATTCTGAGGGGAGAGCATTTGAGAAATGAAAATGATGAAATGTAAAAATTTTATTGTTTGTTTTTTTGCGTTTTGTGCGTTGGCAGGGTTGGATTTTGGGTTTTTATGTGTTTTTTTCTGCTTTGCGTTTTGGGTTTTTTTTTCGTTGGGTTGCTTTGCGTTGGTTTGCTTTGGTTTTTTTTTGTCACCCCCCAAAAAAATTTACCCCCGTGTTTGCCTGAAATTCTTGGGGGTTTTCCGTTTGGAGGGGCAAAAAATTATCCCCCAAGATGGTTTGATTTTAATGCGAAATAAGAAAATTGATAAAATAAATTTCAGTTTTATTAAGTGTAAATGGAATTTTAAAAAGATTAATTAAAAAATTTTATTTAATTTATTTTTTTTTTTTTAAGGGAAAAATTACTGGAAAAAAAATGCCCCCAATTTTTGTTTTTTTCCATGACATTTTTTTGGGGTAAAACGTGCAAAAAATACCACTTCTAAAAAAAATTCCCCAAATTTTTGTTTTTTAAAAAAAAAGACTTAAAATGTCTAGGAAGTCCATGGCCCCAAATTTTTAAAAGATTATTTTCGTGCAAAATGCGTTTTTTTGGAAACTTTACGGTCTGGAGTGGTAGGAGAAAATGATTTGTAGGGTTTGGTGGCCCCGTTGGTCAAGTTTTTAAAAAATGTGATGCTGAGCAAAGGCTGGAATGAGGAAGGTTTTGGAATAGAGTTTTCAGAGGAAAAAAGTCCCCCAAATTTTTGCAAAGTGGTCATAAAAAAGTACGAGTGGGGTTTTTGAATAACAAAAAAAGGAATGATGCCATTTAAAATTTGACTTGGTTTCCCCCCGGAATAAAATTGTTTTTTTAAACACGCCTTCTTTTTAATTCGTTCAAATATTTTTTCGTAAAATTTTTTTTGATCCACTTAAAAATTTTATTTGTGAGCACAGTTTTTAAAAAAACAAAAAACAATTGCCCCAAATATCGAAAAAGGTTTAAAAAATTTTTCAGAAAAAATTTTAAAAGGTTTTTCCATGGACCCCCAAAACCCCTTATTTCTTTTTTAATGCTCCTGTCCTTTAGAAAAAAAAAATTTCGTAATAGGTAAGAAATTTTTTGTTTAAAAAAAACATATATTTATTTGGGGCCCCCCAAAATTTTTTGGGGTTACAGAAATGAACACCCCCCCGAGGGTACAGGGTCACAGTTGTTAGCAGTGTGTTGGTTTTTGTTAAATTAAAAAGTTTTTGTAAATTTTTGGGGAAAGGGAATGAATTCATGTAAGCAATGCTCTTGTTCATGGGTTTTTAACTGATAATCTTTTAAACCCAAAGTTGTTGAAAAATGGGGTGTTTTTTTTCTGAAAAAAATTTACGAGCGTAGTTTTTTTCCCCTTTTTCCATTTTGGAAAAGATCCTCCCTTTTTTCCAAAACCCCCCCCTGTTTCTTGATGATTTTTAACTTATTGTATCGGGTTTGAAATTTAATCAAAAAAGTCCCAAACCCTGAAAAAAAAGAAAAGTTTTTAAAAATTTTGGGTTTGTTTGAAAGTAAAAAATTTGGGGTTTTTTTTAAACTACATTTGATTGTTAATTTTTTGAGGTGAGTAAATTTTTTCCCAAATTTGTCGGAGTATATTTATTGAGTCCCCCCTTTTTTAAATAGTAATTTTTTTTACCGATGTGGCGGCAGCATTTTTTGGCTGGAGGTGAGTTAGGTGGGGTAGTGTCCGGTGAGATCCAGAATCTTTCCAAAATGGAAAACAGCTTGGACTACGTTGAAAGGGGTGGGTGTCGCGTGATGGAAACCCCCGCCCCCGGAGAAAAATGCTCAAATGATTTATTATACGTTTTCTCCAAAAAAAAATGAAAAGGGAAAAAAATGAAATTTATAGTAAAAAACCCAAAATGGGGATTCCTTATCGTTATTTAAATTTTAAAAAAAAAAATTGCTTGTGAATTGTTTAGCAGATTTTAAAAAAAATTATGAACCCCTTTTGTTTGTGAAGGGTTTTTGTGAAAGGTCAAAAATTTTATGCTAATCTAATTTTCTATAAATTTGGTTTTTAGGAGGGAAAAGGGGGGGGCAAAAGTTTTAAAGCAACAAAACAGAAAAAAAAAGAATTTACAAAAAAAAAAATCAGTTTGACCCCCTTTAACGCAAAATGATGTTTGAGTTTTTTTTTGGGGTTTTTGGTGTCCCGGCCCCCGTAGATGGCCATTTTTGGGACCCCATTAAATTTTGTTTAAATTTTAAAAAATGGGGGCCCCCCGGTGAAGGAAAAGCAGAAAAGGGAAAATTTTTTTAGTTTAAAATTTTTATAGGTTTTAAAAAAGCTGCACTTTTTTTTATAGTTTTTGCCCGGAAGGTAGGTTGAATGTGAAAGGGGAAAAGCAAAGGGTGTGAAAAAACCCGAAAGTGAAAATTTTATTTTGGGAAAAGGAAAACCCCAAAAAATGAAAAAAAAAATTTCGATGGCATTTTTTGACCCCAAAAAAATTTTGGGGGAATGATTTTAAAAAGTTGATTAATTGATTTAAAGTTTCTTTTTTGGTTTTTTTTTTTTTTTCTTGCAGCGATGCAATTGTTAAAAAAAATAATAAACATATTTAAATTATTAAGATTTCCCTTACTTGCAAAAATGGGAAATTTTTTTGACGATTTCATGGCAAGAAAAGGGGAAAAAGGGTTAAATATGAGAAAAAAAAAAAAAGAATGTATGCTTTTCTATAAGTATTGCTTTCTGTGGATCTTTGTTTTATAAAATTTAATTTTGGGTTTGGACTAATCATAAAAAAAAATGGAAAAGTTTTTTTGCTCGTTAAAACCCCCCAAATAGGAAATTTAACTAACATGAAACTAAAAAAGGGGTCTTTTTTGAACTGGGATATTGATTTTTTCCAGATGAAATGTTTTTTCCCTTTTTTGTTTTGTATCGTTTTTTAAAAATTTAAATTAGGTTTTTTTTAAAAATTTATATTTTTTGGGTGTAAGATTTTCTGTATTTTTTCAATAAGGTCAAAATTCGTTTTTGTGTTCATTTTTTTTTGGTTTTTTTAAACCCAAAAAAATTTTTTAAATTTTTGACGTTGTGGTTTTTTTTTCAAAAATTTTGTGTATAAAAAAAATTGGGAAAAGAACCCCAATAATTTGACATATCTTTTTTTTACATTGTAAAAGTTGCAGTTTTTTTTGTATCGACATTTTTTTCTCTTCAAAAGAATGTTTTGTGTATGAAAAAAAGGGAAAAAATTTTATTTAAAAATTCCCCTCATGTTTTAAATTTTTTATAAATTTTAGAATTTTTCCCCGTTTTTCAATTTTGGTTTTTTTTTTTCCCCTTTTTAAAGAAAGTTTTTGACTTGTTTTTTTTTTTGGTGAATGTTTTTGTTTTGGGCCCCTTAGAAACCCCCAAATTAGAAATTTGCAGTGTTTGTTTGTTTATTGAGTTTAAATTTTTATTTTTTTCCCCTTTTGGGTTTTTTGGTTTGCTTGTGAAAAAAAAAATTTATTTGGGGGGTTTTTTCCCCCCTTTTTTAAAAAAATGCTTATGGAAAAATTTTTCCCT
Source organism: Monoplex corrugatus (assembly GCA_030674185.1). Lineage (NCBI taxonomy): Eukaryota > Metazoa > Mollusca > Gastropoda > Littorinimorpha > Ranellidae > Monoplex > Monoplex corrugatus. The sequence continues at coordinate 5,874 of JAPXFY010004972.1, read as the reverse complement.
TTTGTCAAGATTTTTTTCCAAAAAAAAAATTTTTTTCTTCCTTTTTTGTTTTTAACCCCCTGTTAATGATTTTAATTTTTTTTGGAAAAAACAGGTTCAAAAAATTTTTTTGCATTTACCCAAAAACCCACCCTGTGGGTTTGGGTTTTTTTGTATGAAAAAAAATTTTTCCCCAAAAGTTTGGGCCCCCTTTTTAAAAATTTTTTTTTCCCCCCTGATTTTTTAAAAAAGTCTCTTTTAAACAAAAAAAAAGTTTTTTTTTTTTTGGGGGGAAAACCCCCCCTTTTTTTTCCCCCATGTGTGGCATTAATTTTTCCCATTTTGGGCATTAAAGTTTGAAATGTAGTTTTTTTTTCTTTTCGGGGTTTTTTGGGGTTTAAAATATCCACATAAACATTTTTTGGGACAGCAAAAGGGAAACCCCCAAAATTTTTGGTACCCCCCTTTAAACCCTGTTTATCTTTTTGTAAAATTTTTAAATATTTTTTTCCTGCTAAAAATGTTTTGTATTTTTTTAGTTAACTTTGAAATTACTTAAAAACCAGAATTGGAATTGTGCCCCCCTTTGTTTTCCCTAAAAAAATTTTCCCCCAATGCTTTTTTTCAGAAAACCTTTAAAAAAAATGTCTTTAAATTAAGTTTTAGCCCCGGGAAATTTTTTTTTTTCATTTAACGTATGAAGTATTTTTTTTCATGAGTTTATTTCCTTGCAAAAAAGCTTTTTACCCCATGGCTTAATTTTACTTTTTTTTGACTGAATACCCTTTTTTTTAAAAATTGGCTTTTGTGGATGTGTTCCATTTTTTTTGTACACAAAAAAATAGATATGGAGAGATTGGGGGGCATCTTGGGGGACAACCCCCCTTTTTTTGGGAAACCGGGATGATTTTCCCCCTTTCTACCAAATAGTTAAAAATTATGGAAATCAAGTTTTTTGGTAAAGATCAAAAAGAACCTTTACTTGGCCAAAAAAAGATAAGATGTTTGGATTTTTTAAAAGAGCAGGGTTTCAAAATTGGATCGAAAAGGGCAAAAGTTTGATTAGTGTTATTTCTTTTTGGGCTTAAAGTGACTGTAGCGTTTTTCCCCCATTTTTCCTGATGTACAGTGGACAAAAAAAAAAAAAAATACGAAACAAAAAAGACATAAACAAAATTTGGCAAAAAGGGGGGGAAATTTGGGGTAAAAATGAAACCCCCCCTCACAAGAATTTAATTAAAAAAAAGATGCCAAAACTAGTTTAAAGTCTGACTGAGGTGGGTTTTTTATTTTTTTTTTAAGAGAAAGAGCGGACCCTCCCCCCATAAATGAAAATTCCTTTTTTAAAATTTTTGGCCCCCCGGAGTTAAAAGGGGGAAATTCCAAAAAGTTGAAAAAAAAGATAAAAAAGAAACGTATACAAGGGAAAAGGGTGAAAACCCAAAACAGGATTTTCCCTTTCCCCCCCAAATGCCAAACGGATTTTTTAAATTACAATTAAGTGGGGGGAGTGCAGAAAGAAGGAACGCCCAAAAAAGGAAAAGGGTGGGGTTATTTTCTTGTCTCTCCCTGTTTTGCTTGTTGAGAAATGGAACCGTTTTAAGGGATTTTTTAAAAACCCCAAAAACAAAGTTATGTCATAGAAATAAAGAAAGGAAAAAGGGGGAAAACAAAAAAAATCAAATGTAGAACAATTTCAAAAATTGGGAAAGGGAGTTTTTTGGTGCAAAAAATCCTTGAAAAAATTTCCCCCCCAAAAAATAAGTGAGATTAGAAACGTTTTAAAATGATAAAAAATATCACAATGTTTCCCCGGCGTTTTGGTTTTAATTAATTATACGATTTTGGCCCCTAACCCAAAAACCCCGGTTTTTACCCTCGCCACAAAAACCCCAAAAGGAGGAAGCCCCTTTTTAAAAAAGAAGTATTAAAAACCCAATTTTGAAGTGTAAAAAACAAAGAAAAAATGGTGATGTTTGGGGAGTTTTCCCCCGATTTTGAACGAGTCAGTCACTGCAGCCCCCAAATAAGGAAAAGCAGAACAGTTTTTTCGAAGCGAAAAACAAAGCGATGAAAGACGTTGGAAAAAACCCCCAAAAAGAATGGGAGAGAGATGGTCCCCCTCCCCCTTTTAAGTTTAAAAATTGGGAAAAAAATTAAAAAAAGTGATGTTTTTAGAAAAAAGAAAACCCTTGTGTTTTTAAAAAGTCCCCCTTTTTTGTGTTGTTTCCTTTTAAAAGGCCCGGAAGTTAAAAAATTGGAAAAAAATATGGGGGTGTTTGGTGATGAAAAAATAAAAAAATTAAAATTTATGTATTGGAACGGGAGAATGTTGGAATGGGGAAAAGGGCTGAAAATGGGGATTTTTTATGACCCAAAAAAATTAAGAGTGCCCGCCAAAAAAAGAAAAATTGTTTTTTTGTTTTGGATGGTTAATGTTGGTTTTTGGGGATGGTGGTTTGGCAAGGGTGGAAATTTTGGAAAAAATGCAGAAAGTGGACGTTTGGGGCCCATAACAGTGGTAAGTGTTATGCATTAATAAAAGTGTTGGAACGAAAAGGAATTTTTGTTGTGTTTTGTTTTTTGTGTTTTAAAACTTTTAAAAAACCCAAAATGTGGTTTTTTTTTTGCGCTTCGTAGGAATTAAGAGGACGTGTGAACCAAAATCGGTTTGGAAAAATACCCCCCTACAGGAAATTTACATTGTGGAGATTATCTGGTCAAATCGGTGATACAGGAAAAATTTTTCCCCAGGAAAATGGCTTATGGTTTTAAAATGATTGGTAAGGTTTTGTTTGAGGTACGTTTTCCCCAAAGGGGGGGGTTTTTGGGAAGATTGAAATATGATTTAGAAAAAACCCAAAAAAATTTTTAAATTTTGGGTTTTAAAATGGAGATTTAATCATGTTTAAAATTTAAAATTGGGGATTTTTGGAAATTTTTCCCATTGTTTTGGGTTTTTTTTTCTAGACTTTTGTGGTTTTTTGGTTGGCCCATGTCAAAATTTGGGTGAACCGTCGTGAGCAGGTGATTTGGGGGGTTACGAGAATGAATGAATATTTAAGAAAATCTAAATCAAAGGAAAAAATTGGGGCCCCCCTGAGGTGGCCAGACAGGGAGTTTAGTTTCGTTTCAGTTTCATTTTCCAGGTCGGGTTTCAGTGCGTGTCGGTTTTTTTCCGTTTGTTTCGGGGTAGTTTTAGTGTAGTTTTTTAAAGTTTCGGGTTTGTTTCAGTGTGGGTGTAGTGTCAGTGTCATTTTTCATTTTTAAAGATGGTCTCTGCGCGGGGGATGAATTCAAAAGATAAGTCCAAGTGATAGTAAGGGTTGGGAACCTTAAGCTTTTTTAAAAACCCCATAAGGGTAGGTAGTGAGATCTTACCCCCTATTTTTCCCCCAACCCTAATTTTCATCTGATTGTTTTTTTTTTTTTTAAAAACCCCCATTGGTAGTGGTTCTTTATTAGGGGTGTAAAACGAGGTGTTGGGGAAACCAGAAAAACAAAAAAAGTAAAATTTAAGAAGGTAAAAATACATCAAGACAAAAAAAGGTCAAACGAGTTTTTTCCCAAATGGACAAAAAAAGGGGGAAAAGTTTCAGTCTTTTTAATAATATTTGTATTGGTGTTTTTTGTGGGAAAAAAATTTTGCGCCTGTTTTGTTTGTTTTTTTAAAAATACGGTTTTATTCTTTTTTTTTTTTTGGGTTTCCCCTTTTTGCAAAAATTTTGGGCGTTGCTTTTTTTTTTGGATTTGTGGGTTTTTGGGGTTTAAAATATTTAAAAAAAATTTTATTTTATGGGTCAGTAGGTGGATGTGAAGGGTGATTTTGGGGGAAAAGTTTTTATTTGGGGGGGCGTTTGGATCATGGCTCAACTTTCCTGTGGACGTTCAGTAGGGGCGCTTTGGCGTATTGACGGGGGGTTTAAAAAAAAGTGGGGCCCGAAGGGGAAAAATTTGGGGTGGTAAAACGGTGTTGACACAGTTTGCTTTTTCCCGTGGGTTTAATGTCCCAAAGTAAAAATTTTTCAGGGGAAAAAAAAAGTTTGGGAAAAAATTTGATTTCCCCCCAGTTTTTTGAATTGCCCCCTATGAAAAAAAGGGTAAAAAGGGGGGGGTTTTCTTAGGGTATTTGAAAAAAAAACCCCCTTACAAGATGGGTGGGGAGATATTGTGGGGAAAAAAATTTTTGTTTTTTTTGTTGATAAGATTGCCCCTTTTTTTTTCCCTTTGGCCCCCTTTTTAAGAGCACAGGCTGTAGGAAAGGGGCCCTTTAAAAATGGTGAAGATGCGAGTTACATTTCTTTACTGACAGTCTTTTTCATTTTATATATGCAAGCAAAATATAAATGACAAATAAAACATTTCCCCCGGGAAAACAAAGTTGAAAAATTTCCCCGGGGTTTTTATGTTTGTAATTGTTTTGAAAATTTCGTTTTCAATTGTTTTTTAAAAAATTTCAATATTTTTCATTGTTTTCTTTTAAAAGGTAAATTTTTTAAATTTTGTAAAAAAATATGAAAAAAATGTAAACCCCATAGAAATTTTTATAGTGAATAATTGTTTGTCAAAAAAAAAAACAAAAAAAAGCATGGCAAAAAGAAGTAAAGGAATGTTTTAACTCGGGGTTTGATTTGAGACAGATAAAGATTCTAAGTGTTCCCCGAAATTTTTTTTTTTTGTCATTGCTTTTCATTTTAAAATTCTGGACGTTTGGAAATTTTTGGTTTTTCAACCCTGATAAAAGGGAGGTTTTCCCCCGTGTGTATTGTACAGTGAATTTTGGGAAAAAAAATGAAATTTGGTTTTTTAAAGTTTTGGGAAAAAAATGTGTTTTTAAAATTTGGGAAGCAGAGAGGAAATGTTTTTGGGAAAGGGGTTTTTTTGTTTTTAAAAAAATGTGGCCCCTGTTGGAATGTTTTGGGAAAAGACCCCGGACTTTTTTGGGAAATTTTCCCCTTTTTCAAAATTTTTTTTTTAAAGGGGAAAAATTTCATGCGCGTAATTTGTGTAATGTTTTTTTTTAAAAAGAAGGTAACAAAAAGTTTTTTTCTTTAAAGAAGAAAAAGGGAAAGCATTTTAGTGCCCGTGTCACCAGACCAAAAAAATTTATCAGTGAAAAAGGAGATAAAAAGGAAAAAGGGTTTTTTGTTTTTTGGGAAAAAATTTTTTAAAAAGTGTTTTTGTTTTTTTTCCAAAATTTTACGACATAATTGGCCCCCGAAATTTGAAAAAATTTTTCGTTTGATGGAGGAAGAGGAAAAAAATGTATGTGAATTGTATCTAAAAGTGAAATGTTTGGTATTTGGCCCTAAAGGTTTTTTTTTATTGTTTTTATTTTAAAATGGTTTTTTTTTTTTGTTGAGATCAGAAAAAAAAATGGGAAAACCCCAAAAAAAACCTTTTATGGAAAAACTAATTATTTTAATACATTTTGTTAAATAAAAAAAAGGGGGCTTTTCTCTTGTTTTCTTTGGGATTTTGTTTTTTTTGGCGAAAACAGTTTTTAACCAAAAAAATTTTTTAAGGGACCCGAAAAAAAACCATTCAGAATGAAAAATGGGAGACAACTAAAAAATAGAAGTGAAATTTCTACTTTATAGGGGGCAAAAAAAAACGAAAAACCCCCAAAAAACTTTTAATTAAAATTTTTTTTCTTTCTTTTTTTTTATGTTTTGTTTTGTTTTATGTTCGTTAATATAATCATGCAATTCAAATAAACATCAAAAATTTGGTTTTGAAATATTTAATTGAGTTGTTCAAATTTTTCCCTTGTTTGGGAAAAAACTTGATGTTTTCAATTAAACTTCCCCAAAAAATTTTTAAAAGTTCTTTTTTTTTTTTTAAAAAAATTTGTTTTTAGATCGAAATCCCCCAAAAAAAAAAAAAAATTTTATT
>JAPXFY010004971.1:0-16290 GCA_030674185.1 Monoplex corrugatus | reverse complement strand
ACTAACTCTCTGCTAGCCTTTGTTGCTTCGACAACTATCTACAAGGCAGTGGAGCTGATTTTCTACCAGGGTTTATTCCCTTAGCATGTGTTTCCCAAGATAACCACAAGGCAGTGGTGATTTTTTCTTTTGGTATATTCCCTTAGGCTTGGTCTCTCCTGAGACACCTACAAGGCAGTGGTGCTTTTTACCCATAGCTGGGAATCTGGGCACCAAGGCATGTCCACACACCAGTAGGCCTCCGTGCCACACATCTGGGGGCCATACCTCCTCCAAGTCCCGTGAGGATTTATCTTGAGTCAGTGAGGTGCTCAGTTACCGTGTATCATTACGGGAGGCATAACGTAGGGCTTGCTGATGGATGACACACTTCTCGATAGACATTTCTGACTCAAACAGCTGTAGGTTTTGAACGCTTTACTTCAGACACAGTATATGGTTTGATGACGGGAATTGCATGTTAATGTTTACTAATGTTAATGTTTATCAATAAACATTAAAGTGGGTGAATGGAACCGAGAAAATCGTTCTCCTCTCTCTCTCTCTCTCTCTCTCTCTCTCTCTCTCTCTCTCTCTCTTCTCCACTTACTCTCACTCTCATTCTCTGTCTCTCTCTCACTCTCTCTCTCTCATTCTCTCTCTCTCTCTCTCATTCTCTCTGTCTCTCTCTCTCTCTGTCTGTCTGTCTCTCTCTCTCTCTCGCTCTTTCTCTCTCTCAAATAACAGATACACACTTTTCTCCGCTTGATAGAAGTAATTTTCCTTATAAAAATAGGGAGTGGGATGCAAGGGCATCAAAAAAGAGACAATTGTTTTCTATGTTTAGGACCACGGGCAGAAGAAACGTAACACACGAGATCTTGACTATGCCCAGTATCATGACAGATGAGTCTAACACAACAGCAAACTTCATTGATTTTGACTCTATGCCATTAGTCCAAATTATGAAATGGACAGGAACACTGTATACGCCATCAATAATTACATTGGGATTGTTTGGCAACGTGATGACTATCATCCTTGTTCATCGATTTCAAAACAACCGTTCCTCCTTGGATCGTTATTTGCTCTGTCTAGCTGTGTCTGATCTCTGTTTCATTGTCATGGCACCACTTCAGGGCTGGATTATGACAGTGACTGAGTTCAACTTGATGAACCTTCATACTGTTACGTGTAAAATTGGTGAATTTATCATAAGCATGACCGCTGCATGCTCTGCATGGCTGGTGATGGTGATGGTGACACACAGGGCCATGTCTGTGGCGTGGCCACATCGTGTCAACGTGATATGTACAGCAAAGATGTCATGGGGTATCATTGTGGGTGTTGTCATCTTTCTGAGCTTGGCTTGCTCCCATATTCTTTATGGAACTGAACTTTCAGATGGAATTTGTGGAGTAAAAGATAGCCACGCTAAATTTTATGATAACGTGTGGACCATAATGAACCTTCTTCAGTCTAGTGCACTGCCTTTCATCTGTCTGATGATCAGCAACATCGTGCTTGTGGTGAAGTTAAGAACGTCAGTGAAGGAAGCTGGTGACCACTTTGCTACCACAGACAGACAGCAGAGTGTGAGAGAGAAAAAAGTGAACTCCATCACTCTTACAGCTCTTGTCGTGTCCATCTCCTTTATTGTTTTCACTGTACCTTATGATGTCTTCTTTCTGATAAGATTATCTGATGACAGCCCTAAATCAATTGAGCATGAAATAGCTCTGGACTATATAGAGTATTTTACTTTATGTTTCGACTACTTAAATTATTCCATGAACTTTTATTTGTACTGCCTGACAGGCCAGAGGTTCAGAAAGGAATTCCTAAAGCTCATCGATAGTATTTCTTGCAGCAGGTCTCGAAGAACATAAAATAATAATGAATTCCGTGTCACTGATGACCAACTGTTTGGACATCCATCCAGACCATGGTTAAACACAGTACTTTTCAACACCTCTAATGGCACAACTTTATGGTCAACAGCAGCAGCATCAACACAATAGACCTGTCCACTGTGGCCAGCGCAAGGCGTTAAAGTCCACTCCCTTGGCAAAGACAGACCATATGGCCTATGTTTACATTGGATAAATGGGTCTGACCTAAACTTGTTTTTGTAACTGGATATAAATCGACATGTGAAACATGTCACAAACTGTATTAGACATTGCATATCTGATTTGTCCAGTCTTCAGTAGTAATACAAAGCATTTGATAATAACGATTTGATATGCCCTTGATGCAGAAAATACACTGAGTGGAGGACTGGGTGTGGTATGTCAAACGGTCGCGGTGTAACTCTTTATAAACTTTCTGCGTTGTATAATGGCTTCAGTGATTTGTATGTGCACATAACGGTTCATGGTAAGGTTTTAAATTATAATTTCATCTGCCTTTTGTATCTATAGCAGCAGCAACACAACAGACCTGTCCACTGTGGCCGGTGAAAGGCGCCAAGTTCCACTCCCTTGACAAAGCCAGACTGTACGTATGATTTGGCTTGTTGTTGGCACAGATACAAAGACGTCGGTAGTATCAATCTGACAGACCGTTGATGCAAAGAATTCAAAGAAGAATGGACTGGTCTAGGTGTGTTAAACAGTTCTTGCGGTAAAAGTCTTTACAAACTTTCTGCGTCGTATAATGGTTTCAGTGATTTCTATGTGCACATAACAGTTGATGGTTAGGTTTTAAATAACAATATTATCTGACTCTTCTGTTCATTTAAACACACACATAGGACAAATGAGGACTCATACCAAGTACTGAATTCACACCCTTTATCTATTTTTCGTCTTCACTCTTCATTCTCCCTTTACATATAACATAATCATGGGCACTGTCTTAAAGAAAACTATCACATATACGGCATCTGTACATCAGACATAGCTGGCAGAATCAGCCAAGCCAAAACAGCATTCAAGAAGATGAAAAGCATTCTTACCAACAAACGCCTATCAATTAACATCAGGAAGAGAGTACTTGAATGTTATATAGAACTAATACTGTTGTACGGATGTGAGGTGTGGACAGTCAACAAGCAAAGCCAGAACAAGATTGAGGCAGCCGAGATGTGGTTTCTAAGAAGAATGTTGAGGGTTCCATGGACAGCAAAGAAAACAAACGAGACAGTCTTGATGGAGGCCGACACAAGCAGATCACTCATAAGGAAGATTAGGAAAAGACAAGCAACATTTATAGGCCATTTTATGAGGAAAAAGGATTTGGAGCACCTGGTCACAATGGGAAAGCTGGAGGGAAAGAGAGCACCAGGTAGACCCAGGGAGAAAATGCTGGATGGACTTGCAGAGTGGCTGGGGATGAGGAGGATGGGGGAGATGCTAGGGGCAATGAGAGATAGAGACAGATGGAAGTCCATGATCACCAACGCCATGCAGCAGGGCACCTGATGATGATGATGATGATGATATCACAGGGGCCCCTCAGACCGTATTGTTAGACGGGTAAGTAAGGTTTGCATAATGAAGATCACGCCATCCATGATTGGACTGGTTACTCAACATTTTCCACCAACCTCTAGGGGGGAAGAAATATTCAGACCGTATTGTTAGACGGGTACGTAAGGTTTGCGTAATGAAGATTACGCCATCCATGATTGGACTGGTTACTCAACATTTTCCACCGACCTCTGGGGGGGAGGAAGTGGTCGAGCCGTAATGTTACACGGGTAAGTAAGGTTTGCATAATGAAGATCACACCATCCATGATTAAACTGGTTACTCAACATTTTCCACCGAGCAGGATCTAACGCTCACATTGTTCTTATCCAACTATAGAGGGTACAGAGGGTAGGTTATCTAGTACACAAAAGGTTTCAGCAAATACCAACGTCCAAGCGAAAAGTCCAGAAAGTTGAATAACAACCAGGGCCGCTAGGCCAAAGATTGCTTAGTATTCAAATTTCGATGTCCAATGAAAGACAGGTGGGAAGGTTTGTGACAAAAACAATAGAAACGCACTGTATAAAAGCCAGTAAGCCAATCACTATAAAAGAGAGAACCTTGAGTCAGCCATTGAGTCAGTGAGCGAGAGACGTTTCAGCTTCCTACCTATCTTAGAGGTATGTAAACTACATCTCATTTTGTACTTTCATTAGGGTAGGGATAGGAATAGGCAGTATTTTATTTTCCATGAAGCAAAGAGAGAGGGAATAGAGTAGGACATAAGAAAGTGTTCAGCATTCTAGTGATTTGCAAGTTCTGATGATTCGTAGTGCATCTTAGGATTTTAGGAATATTAGGACCCAGGACAGTAGGAATGGTGAATCACGTTTATGCTGAAGTTGACTGATTAAATAAATACGTCGTAGTTATTAATCTATGTATGGACTGCTTATGAGAATCATGTCTAGTGTGGTAAGTGCATTTCTTCTCGTCACTCTCCTCCCTTGTTGTGTGTATGACTTCTAAGTAGATAAACAACTCTTCATAAACATCCCCAATTCATCTTCCTTTATAGATGACAACCCAAATATCCTTCCCGCGATAATGATATCAAGAAAGACCATGGTGGGAAAGTGTCCATTAAATACGACATTCAAATGTTTTTGCAGCAGTTTCAGGGCATTCCAAATATGGTTGTGTTCTCAATGAAAAAACTTGACTATTACCTCTTTCTTTGTTTCAATATTTACGTGGCACACATGACAGTTTTCATTTTTTAGAAGATCACATTTTTCGCTAATATCCTGAAAACAACATGCATCTGAAGTACTTTAGTTTGATTTTTTTCAATTGTAAGGATTTTGTGAAATATTTTGCTATGAAATATCAGTATTGGTTTAGATGATTTTTTAACTCCGCATACAACAATAGTCACACAATTTTCACTACGTACATAGAACATCACGATATATATGTATATATACATTTCACGGTTACAGTGTCACATGCAATGGTTGAAAGTGGAAGAGAAGTAAACCTTAACAGATGTTTTGTATCATAGAAGGGGACAGTCATCATCTTTAGTATAATGATGGCTGGATTTTACAAATGCATTACTTGCTTAGGCCTCTAGCTTTAAAAAAATGTTTAAAAATAGTATCGCGTTGATTAAGGTTCTGGGCTCAATGTTTCACTCCCAGGCATTTAGCAGAAGTTGGTTGTTTGTTGTTGTTGAGGTATTCTCGTTGTCGTTTTGTTATTATATTTTGTTATTGTTTTTATTCTCTTTTTAGACTTCTGCTTTTCTCAAGTGCTTCTATAGACGTTATTTTGCTTACACTGTGCAGACGTTATGCTGCTGCACAGTCCGAAAAAAACTTCTTGATGGTCATGCATGCAATGTGTTTTCATGTTTCCATAAGCCGTCATGACTCACAGAACTTTAACGTGCATACTTGATGGTTTGATACGTCTACACACGAAGAGAGTGGTTTAGGCACCAGCAGGTCTGTGCCCTGGAAAAAAGAAAACTCTGTACTATTTACCCGCCAATTTGGAGACAAGATCAAACCCACAGCTTCCAATTGGAAGTCTTATGTCTTACCCACATGACTATCGCATCCGTCAATACAAGTTTTAAACATTGCAATCCACAGCTCACCAATTGGCTCAGGAAGTGGCATCGTTGACTGCGTTTTGTCAGAATGTAGCTCAAACACAGCCAAGTCCATAATCCTAGCAGATCACATGGTGTAGTGGTAAACACGATGGGCTACTGACAGGGAGATCGTGGATTCAAACCTGCAGCAGTCAAAAAAAAAATAATGTGGGATATTTCAGCTCAGACTGCCCCCTACCCACAATCCAGCGTGCTAAGAGCTCTTTGGGCAGACTGGAACCACACAGTCGAGTCGCACCTACTTCGTGGATGCAATACTTACTGAGGGTATTCTTCAAATCTATAGACCTACGCCACAGGTGTCAGAATATCCCTGGACCCTTAGCCGCCATGATATATGATTAAAGGATGTACAGACAACAACCCTGTTACACAGTCTCACTCACAAAATGCAAATCCCTACAACCATTATTATCATTCCCTTTTTAATCATTATAGCATAATAAAACATTTTCACACATTCTACAGCTCTCCATGCCCTGCTCGTTGGGTGACTACAGTTTTGGTGCTATTGGAGGACTACTGGATCACCTAAATGAGCACCATGGAGGTAGTGATATAACTGGTGCACAACATGGGGCAGCAATACAATCTTTTAAACATCTATCTTCCTCTGCATAAATCATTTGTGCTTGTCAGTTCTGTAACCTGTACATATTTGGGGTTTTTCCCCTCCTTACTTTTCTGGGTGCTGTACTTTAAAGAAAACGACATTGCCCTTATTGCATCCACCCATCACTGTAACAATCGGTATATTCAAACACACCTTCCTGTCAATCGTCTTACCTCATGCAACCAAACTGAAGGCTATGCCCATGACAACATTTACCACCACAAGCCTGACAAACGCTTCAACGGTACAAGCGATCAATACTGCCAGTGGAAAACAAAACAGGCTAAACAAAAATGTCGATGCCACCAGAACCTTCGACAACCATCTACACGGCAGGCGGTAGCAAACTGCGGCCGAAAACAGCTGTGACATTCGAAAAATGAAATAAGGGTCTGCTGGATACGGTGGACGACTGGCAGTGTACAGCAAACTTTCTAGAATGAAAACACACACACACATACACACACACACACACACACACACACACACACACACACACACACACACACACACACACACACACACACACACACACACACACACACACACACACACACACCACCTCACAAATCATCAGCAAGAATGATATAAAACCGTATATAGTACTACTCCATTCCCATTCATCATAACTATTGATTCTCTTCAAATTCACAGTGCCATATAAAAATAGAATGGACTAGCCCATAAGACTGAAAAACTATGCAGTCTAGCCAGCAACTTGAGGAAATCTGGCTTTCAAGCCAAAGTCATCACCATAGAGATTGGATCGACGAGGGTCGTTGACACATCTGTCTATCACCTCATTAAAAATCTCTCGATTTCTGGGATGGACATACCAGAACCTGGGCTAAAGGCAATGGTTGAAGCAGTTAAAAATAGTTCCAGCTGGATCTGGTCCAGGAGGAATAAATGTTCACTTCATAAGATTTTACCTTCTTCTATATATTGCAGGTGTCCAGTGGCTAAGCAGTTATGACCTCTGTCAGAAGGGTGTCCTGGCTTTGAGATGACAGAGGCACAGGTTCAAACCCAAGTGGAAAGAAAAACAGAGGAGGGGATGCCAACAGCAGAAATGTCTGATCACCTTGGGGGCATGGGTTTGAAATCAGGTGAAAAAAAATGGCAACCTCAGAAGGGCATCCTGCAGTCATGACTTTGAGATGGCCCAGCCCTCCTAAAATGTAAGGAGTTTAATAATGATAATAATTACAATATTTATATAGCGCAAAATCTTGATAAAATCAAATCTAAGCGCTGAAACAGACACACAAGCACGCACGCACACACACGCACGCACACACACACACACACACACACACACACACACACACACACACACACACACACACACACATACACACACACACATGCACACGACTATAAATGGGGAGAAAGAATAAAAGGAATAGAAAATTATAGAGAGCATATTATATACAATTATATATTACATATTATATATTTAGGGAGAAACACTCGCTTGAAGGGGAGAAAGGGTCTCCTCTGACGACCTTCTGCTGTCCACCTGTCCCGAGCGTTTCTTGTTACTTATTTGATAACTTGTCTGCTAGTGGCAGTCGTATGGAATAATCTAAAACAAATGCATCCCTTCAAAAAACAGCCCTGAGAAAATCATAAAATATGGAATAATTGGATCCTTTAAGGAGGCGTTTTTGTTATTGTTATTGTTGTTGTTGATTTGTCTACCTTTGTCGTTTACCAAATACCTCCTCTCCAGAAGTGTTGGCCATGTGTTTGGCTCTGTGAATACTTTGTCCTGAGAAGGACCTTATCTGCTTGTATCTTCATGGGTGTTGAGGGAAGAAAGAGTTGATGGTTAGCAACGAGGCTCACAGTGAAGAAATGCCTTGTGACGTCATGGTGTCCATTGTGCCATCAATCAGAGTGTACCTTTGTCTGCCTCTTAAATGGTTTTAAATATTCAGGCTCAGTTAAAGCTCATGATGGCACCCATACTAAGGACATCACAATAAGAGTAGGAATGGCAAATTCACTGAATACTATCCAACTCCATAATATTTACAAAGGTAGAAGCGCAGCAACAGCCCTTAAAATCAAAACTCTAAACTGTCTGATCTGGCCAGTAATGCTATCTAGCTGTAATTCCTGAATATGCAGGAAAGCAGACGAAAAACGATTGAAGCCGCATAAATCTGGTTCTACAAGAGGGGTTCTTACAGTCAAATGGACTGATAAAAGAACAAGTGAGAGCGTTTTGAATTAACTCATTATCCAATGCCAACTGCTGGCAGAAACCAACAGAAATACATTTGCCATGCAACCCGCAACACCAACACATCCTTAATGACTACAGCTTTACAAGGAAAAGTTGGGGCGAAAAGAAACCCTGACAGATCAGCCACGTCTATATGAATAACATTACCAACATCAGCGATTTGAAGGTCTGCAAAGTAGCACAGACAAGTCAAGACCAGAGTAAATGGAGGAAAGTTGTTGTGACATATGCCATGGTGGCTACTATCGAACTTAATGATACTGACAGGTGACAGGTGATATCTTTGATATATGCTTGTTGAGCCAGCTGGTGAAGCTGTAGTCTGGTCAGATGATCAAACCAATTCATTCCTTTTGATGAATATGACGGTGGATCGATGTACTTTCCAACCTTGTCTCTGATCTTAGTGTTTTTGATCTTGCCATGTCTGATCTTGTTATAGTTCTTTTCAAACAAGAACATCACATGTGGTAATTTTCTGCTCGAGGGAATTGGTCAGGGTCTCAGCCTGGCACTGATATGTCAAGATAAGGATGAAATGAAACTGATGGTAACTAAAGGAAAACTGCTAGTACGATTTAGATTGATAGTAAGAACAAAAAATTCATTCTTCGCCATTGTGTTTTAATCAAAACGTTATGGATTTTATATCCTGTTTTCATGCTGAGTGGTTGTTGCGATAGACTAAACATGAAGTCTACGACAACAACCAGGCTCAGAATGCAACATTTCACTGTACTGCAACATCTTTTCGACCATGCGGCAGCCAGACCCGACTAGAACCGAGCGTGGGTGGAATGTGCAATACGCATGTGAACAGGCGAGGAACATGCATCCAGCTGTACACATCTGGAAAATGTTGATCCAATCACTCTGTAAAGTGACTGCCACATAAACGTAAGGTGTGTCTCAACCCTGCTCAGTGTATGCTGTGCGTGTTTATAAATGTTATGTGTCTATTGTACCAGTGTTTGTGAAAAAACACAGAGTTGTAAGTCCAACTGGAATTAAGTAGGGTACAGGCGCTACGGGTTGCCTCCCACCAACAGGAAGAGTCATTATCTCACTGATCAGCAGTCACCCACCTCAAACCAAGCTGCCCCCAGACAATAAGGTACTGGTCCACCACTGTCTGCCTGTCTGGAACGTGACTGAAAAGTGGACAGTTATCACTGCATCTGGCAAACCAAAGAAAATAAAGAAGAGGCCATCAGTCATGTGACTGGCCACTTGAAATGTCAGGACCATGTGGACTGGCCTCTCACACCAGCAGCAGATCAACTACAGCAGGATGACAGCAATCACTGAGCTGAGGAAGATGGACATTGACTGAATGATTCTGCAAGAGACCAGGCTTCCTGCAAACAAAAATCTGCAGGGATATTGGCGATTCACACTTGGAAAATATAATGGTTCCAGAACGGTTCTCAAGCAAACCAAGCTGTTTACATCCAGTTTTTTTTTTATCTGGCTGAACCGTTGGAGGATCTCGCGACGTGCAATATTCTTACATAGTAAAGGTTCTTTTTCACGTAGCAATAGCTCCAAAACAAGTGTGACCACTCGTTTGCACTTGATAAAGGCCAACTGGCTGAAAATTTGCGCCTGTCTTGTCTGGCTGCTCTAAATACGCGTTCTGATTCTATTTTCGTGGTTTGTTGTTGTTGTTGTTGTTGTTGCTTATTCAGAGCAACTGGTGAAAACTGGAATAAACATGACACCAGTTTATTTCTGCCTTTGCAAACTTGACATGTACATGTTGCGATATTGTTGAATTGTACGAATCCTTTGCCTCAAAAGCCGCATTCAGTATAAAACTGCAACAGCATGGTGCTTCCTGGATGGTACCATGTTTCTTTCTGAAGTAGATGTTTACTGCATTGCATTCCACAGTTTTCTCAGGTTATGCTCAGGGTCAGTGCACTGTCGGTACGCTGTTAACGTGTCATTGTAAAAAGGGTAAAGCGGTCCAGAAGGGTTCAGAAGTGAAACGGTACCTGAATGTTTCACAAACTGGTCCAGTGTTAATCACCCTGTATCCTGACAGAACAAGGTGCCCGTAACGCCACAGGTCAGTTATGCCACAGACTCGTTAAGCTTATGCCACATGTCTGCTGTGCGTGTCTGTGCGTGTACACACCTGTAAGAACAGGTGGACTGGTGTGCCCCACTGACAGGGGGAAAGCCCACCACGCACCATGAGTTCTTGCCCTTTGCGCCCTTTTATCTTAAGTGATTTGCTGCACACCAAACGCATGACATTGGGACGAAACACGATGTACAGGCAAATGGAAAACTTGATTATTACTACAGCTTATCACATCACACAGATTGGAACATACTCCTTGCAAGCGCCCAGTAAGTACATATATATATATATATATATATATATATATATGTATATATATATATATATATATCTGCATATATATATGTGTGTGTGTGTATATATATATATATATATATATATATTTACATATATGCATGCATGTACATGTACTAGTATGCCCACAGTTACAGGAAGATACATGTACACTGTTTGCTAAAATCATAGCTATCTTTGATTACTTTATTTCATATTTATTATTTATTCATTATGTCTATTATAAAGCATTCTCACAATATCAGAGAATGGGAAAACTAAAAAAAACAGTCAAGTAAAACAATGCGCCTACCTTGATAATCTTGGTTTTGTGGCATTCTCTTTCTTCTTCTTCATTGATGGTGCTAGAATAGCAGTCTTATTCTATCTTGACACACTTACTTATGTTGACCCACAATACTGTTGTTCACACCTAGTAAAATGTTACACCTAATTTAATAAGTTAATTAGTTTTCTTAGTACATGTAGGTTAGCCAGCTCCATTAGTAACTGGAGAGTAGTTTCCTTTGTTACTTGCATCTTCTGCTGCAATGGCAGAAACCATTTCCAGTATGATGATGTGCGGAGAGTGTTGATCAGTCGTGAATCATAATGGGAGTCTACGTGTGTGGAGCCAGCAGCTGATTAGATATTGCTAGCAACACTGTCAAGATCCTTTTGCTGGGTTTCAGTGGATCAGGAAAAACTTTTATTGTGTATTCCTGGGCTCTTAGAATGACCAACATGAACATGGTCAAAACATAACAGAAATCCTTATTCAACTGAACTGATCACATTCAACACAAACCCTGCAAATAAATTATTACACTTGAGTTTGGAAATGGGCGAGGCAGAAGGACGTGCCAGTTATACCACAGCCCCTTATGTCACAGACATGTTGCCACATATCTGTTATGTCACGGGTCTGTAATGTCACAGGTATGTTATGTCACTGTTATGTCACAGGTCTGTTATGTCACAGGTCTGTAATGTCACAGGTCTGTAATGTCACAGGCATTTTATGTCACATATTTGTTATGTCCGTGTTATGTCACATGTCTGTTATGTCACAAGAATGATGTTCACAGGTCTGTTATGCAATTGTTATGTTACAGGTCTGTTGTGTCACAGGTGTGTTATGTCACAGGTATCTTATGGCATGGGTCTGTTAATTTACAGGTTTGTTATGTCACATTTCTGTTATGTCACAGATCTGTCGGGTCATAGGTGTATTATGTCACGGGTCTGTTTGTCACATGTCTGTTATGTCACATGTCTTGTATGTCACTGTTATTTCACATGTTTATTATGTAACTGTTATGTCACAGATATGTTATGTCATTGTAATGTCACAAGAATGTTCAGTCAGGAATATTATGTCAGGTATGTTATGCCAATGTTGTGTCACAGGTCTGTTATGTCACAGGTATGTTATGTCACTGTAATGTCACAGGTCTGTTATGTCACAGGTATGTTATGTCACCGTTATGTTACAGGTTTGTTATGTCACTGTTATGTTAAAGGTTTGTTATGTCACAGTTCTGTTATGTCACATGTATGTTATGTCACTGTAATGTCACAGGTCTGTTATGTCACATAACAAAATAAAGAAAAGGCCATCAGTCATGTGACTGGCCACTTGAAATGTCAGGACCATGTGGACTGGCCTCTCACACCAGCAGCAGATCAACTACAGCAGGATGACAGCAATCACTGAGCTGAGGAAGATGGACATTGACTGAATGATTCTGCAAGAGACCAGGCTTCCTGCAAATAAAAATCTGCAGGGATATTGGCATTTCAACTTGGAAAATATATTGGTTCCAGAACGGTTCCCAAGCAAACCAAGCTGTTTACATCCAGTTTTTTATCTGGCTGAACCATTGCAGATCTCGCGACGTGCAATCTTCTTACATAGTAACGGTTTTTTTTAACGTAGCAATAGCTCCAAAAGTGTGACCACTCGTTTTCACTTGATAAAGGCCAATTGGCTGAAAATTTGCACCTGTCTTGTCTGATTGCTCTAAATACGCGTTCTGATTCTATTTTCGTGGTTTGTTCTTGTTGCTGTTGTTGTTTGTTGTTGTTGTTGTTGTTGTTGTTGTTGTTGTTGTTGCTTATTCAGAGCAACTTGTGTAAACTGGAATGAACATGACACCAATTTATTTCTGTCTTTGCAAACGTTACATGTACATGTTGTGGTGTTGTTGAATTGTACGAAACATTTGCCTCAAAAGCCACATTTAGTATAAAACCGCAGCGGCATGGTGCATCCTGGATGGTACCACGTTTCTTTCTGAAGTAGATGTTTACTGCATTGCATTCCACAGTTCTCTCAGGTTACGCTCAGGGTCAACTCATTGTTAGTACGCTGTTATCATGTCATTGTAAACAGAGCAAAACGGTCCAGAACGGTTCAGAAGAGAAACAGTCCCGTAATTTTTCACAAACGGTCCAGTGTAAATCATCCTGTATCCTGACAGAAGGTGCCCGTTATGCCACAGGTCAGTTATGCCACAGACCCGTTAAGCTTATGCCACATGTCTGCTGTGTGGGACTGTGCGTGTATACACCTGTGAGAATAAGTGGACTGGTGTGCCCCACTGACAGGGGGAAAGCCCACCACGCACTGTGAGTTCTTGCCCTTTGCGCCCTTTTATCTTAGGTAATTTGCTGCATCCCAAACGCACGTATGTGACAATTATGAGACATGACATTGGGACGAAATACGATGTACAGGCAAGGTGAAAACTTGATTATTACTACAGCTTATTACAATATCACACAGATTGGAACATACTCCCTGCAAGTGCCCAGTAACTATATATATATATACACACACGCGCGCGCACGCATGCATGCATGTAGTAGTATGCCCACAGTTACAGGAAGATACACTGTTTGCTAAAATCATAGCTATCTTTGTTTACTTTATTGCATATTTATTATCTATTCATTGTCTATTATAAACCATTCTCACAATATTGGGACAATTTAAAAAAAACAGTCAAATAAAACAATGCGCCTACTCTGATCACCTTGGTTTCGTGGCATTCTCTTTCTTCTTCTTCACTGATGGTGCTAGAATAGCAGTCTTATTCTATCTTGACACACTTACTTATGTTAACCCACAATACTGTTGTTCAAACCTAGTAAAATGTCACGCCTAATTTAAGTTAATTCATTTTCTTAGTACATGTAGGTTAGCCAGCTCCAATAGCAACCTGAGAGTAGTTCCCCTTGTTACTTACGTCTTCTGCTGCCATGGCAGACAACCATTTCCATGATGATGATGTGCGGAGAGTGTTCAGTTACATCTTGATCAGTCGTGAATCATAATGGGAGTCTACGTGTGTGGAGCCAGCAGCTGATTAGATGTTGCTTGCAACACTGTCAAGATCTTTTTGCTGTGTTTCAGTGGATCAGGAAAAACTTTTATTGTATATTCCTGGACTCTTGAAATGACCAGCATGAGCAAGCCTTAAATCCTTGCCCTTTGCACCATTTTACCTAATTGTCAGGAGCGTTTGCTGTACGCTATTTGAACCAACTTGACAATTAAGATTACATGACGTCGGCACAGAACTTGTCTTCATCGAGAGTAGCTTTTAATCTTGTTGGCAGAAGAGGCCTCTTCGCACCTCTGCAAAAGATCAGATGCTCAACGAAGCTATTGAATTTCATTGTGTCTTCTTAGAGCATGCTAATGATAGTGTTGCTTGGTGGCATATATTCAGAATCACTCCCCATTTACAGTGGAGTGGAACAGTACTGCATTTACGCCCTGATGCTCTTCAGGATCTTCTCACATCATATTGTTGTACGGATTCAGAGCATCTGATCATACAATGTACTTAAACACCAGGTCTGATGGCAAGCTCTTCAGCTTTGCACACTTCAGAGTGAGGACCAATTCACTTCAGAGTGAGGATCAGGTCGTGATCCAGGAAATACCCTTCACTGATGACGCCACCTTGACATCTCACATATAGCGTGGTCTTCAGAGGATAGTCAGTTCCCTAGCTCCTGATTGCCAAGACTATTATCCTTTGTTTTAAATTGTTCATCTTTGGATTATATATGTTCTGAAGACCAGTGCAATCGAAAGTCTGAAGAAAACAGAAATCATGAGACAGAACGTTGGTGAAGACACCAGCACCAGCAATAGTGATCACAAAACTGAAGAGGTAAATAAATTCACTTACCTTGGATAGACAGTCTACAGCAACCTGTGTCTCGACCCAGACATGCAGATATCGAAAACTGCCGTTACCATGACTGTGTGTGCAGGTACCACCAATGCAAAAGAGAAACGAACTCGACTGTGATCGGACAGAAGAGAGAGAAGGAAAGCTGTGACAGTGACCACCCAGCTACAGCCATCAACCTTCATGTGTGTCAGCTGTGCCAAGGACTGTCAGTCAAGAATCAGCTTGTTCAGACACAGCTGACACTGTTCCCCATCTGAGTCCTCAGCCAGGGCATCCATTGTCTAATCATCAAACAGATGGCACCATCACACGCACGCACACACGCACGCACGCACACACGCACACAAGCACATATATATGTATATAAATACATATGTATATATATGTTGATTTAGATATAGATAGATAAATAGTAAGATAGACAGACAGACAGAGACAGAGACAGAGAGAGAGACAGAGAGTTTCAGAGACATAGAGAGAGACTGAGACAGAGAGACAGAGACAGAGATACAGAGAGACAAATCTCTGACGGTAGTATATAAACAAATACTGTGCTAGTTCAAATTACCATCACATGATAAACCCTTCAACCATCTTCATCCATCATCAAGTTCCCAGGGATGGTTATCTCTGTTGGCAATATCACCTCACCCACACACACACACATATTATACACATTCTGTCAAGCACTTATACACAAATACAGGTACACACACACACACTCACACACACACACACACACACACACACACACACACACACACACACACACACACACACACACATATTATACACATTCTGTCAAGCACATATACACAAATACAAGTACACACACACACACACACACACACACACACACACACACACACACACACACACACACACACACAAACTCACACAATCACATTCATACATGCACAACATACACAACATACACCTAAACGCATACCTGCACAGACGCGCGCTCACACACACACACACACACACACACACACACACACACACACACACACACACACACACACACACACACATACACTGACAGAAATCACAGAAACACGCGATGACCACAGACAGTTGCACACACAACACACACACACACACACACACACACACACACACACACACACACACACACACACACACACACTCACACACACTCACACACACACACACACACACACACACACACACGCATACAGACACACGCGCGCGCGCACGCACGCACGCACAAACACACACTATCACGCACACACGCACGCACGCACACACA
>JAPXFY010004970.1:0-16290 GCA_030674185.1 Monoplex corrugatus | reverse complement strand
GTTCTGAAGTGCCCCTTTGATCTACCCTATTAAGTTCACAGTCTACTAACCCCCCTGCATTTAACACTTATCACTCAGCCGTGTAGCGATGCCACGTGAAAGGCCCCTCCAGTTGAGGAAATCAGCATCATAGTTGGAGTTAAAAGTGTATTCGAGAGGTATTCGTCGTACTCAGACAATGCCATACTCAGTGAATTGGTCAGCTGACCCCATCAGGAGGATTGATGTGTTAACCCTTTGACTCCCGCACCCTATCTACAACCTGCAAAAATTTAACCCTTTGACTCCCGCACCCTATCTACCAACTGCAAAAACTTAACCCTTTGACTCCCTCACACTTTCTAACCAGCTTTCTGCACGCATCAGAGACGACTGATACGAGGACTAGCGAAGAAAATTTTTGTAGAAGCCTTCAATAATTTTAGAGCATTGTGAGAAACCGATGCTTTATTCGGTTCTCCTGATCCACCTTGGTAGGATGAATGGATGGATGGATGGATTATGTGATAATGAAGATAGGGCTTTTCTATTAAAGTAGTGGGCTTTCAAGGAGCGGAGGTTGACGGACGGCGTCAGCGTTGGACTGTGACCTGTCTGGTATCATCAGGTGCCCTGCCGCATGGCGTTGGCGACCATGGACTTCCAACCATCTCTATCTCTCGTTGCACCCAGCACCTCCCCCACCCTCTTCATCCCCAGCCACTCTGCAAGTCCGTCCAGCATTCTCTCCCTGGGTCTACCCGGTGCTCTCTTTCCCTCCAGCTTTCCCGTTGTGACCAGGTGCTCCAAATCCACCTTCCTCATAAAATGGCCTATAAATGTTGCTTGTCTTTTCGTAATCTTCCTTATCAGTGATCGACTTGTGTCTGCCTCCATCAAGACTGTCTCGTTTGTTTTCTTTGCTGTCCATGGTACTCTCAACATTCTTCTGAGAAACCACATCTCGGCTGCCTCAATCCTGCTCTGGCTTTGCTTGCTGACTGTCCACGCCTCGCATCCGTACAACAGTATTGGTTCTATATAACACTCAAGGACTCTCTTTCTGATGTCAATTGATTTGGCATTTGTTGGTAAGAATGCTTGTCATCTTCTTGAATGCTGTTTTGGCTTGGCCGATTCTGCCAGCTATTTCCGATGTGCATCTGCCGTCTGAAGAAATGACCGTTCCCAGGTATTTGAACTTATTAACCTGTGTCAAGGTTGTGCCCTGTCTGGTATGGTCTCCGTATTCTTTGTTGTATTACTGCGTGTCTTGGGCATGTTTAACCCTTTGATTCCCGCATCCTATCCACCAGATGCAAAAACGTAACCCTTAGACTCCCTCACCCTACCACCAGCTTCCTACAGGGTTAAGTTTTTGTTTTGCTAGCATGGTTGATAAAGCAGGATCCTGGTGGACAGGGTGCGGGAGTCAAAGGGTTAAGATGGGCAGTGAAGAGGTCAATTTTTATATCGTAGGCTGGGATTAAACTCCAGACAGCAGATCTTGTGTCCACTAGAAAAAAACAGAAGAAAATTGACGTCCAGCTTCTTCTTCTTCCTTCTTTTCTTTGTCGTTTACATCATTGCCAGATATGAAATTATTGGAGTTATTGGAGCTACTTCAAGAGGGACTCACCACGCTCAGAGAACTCCATATGCGCTCCACCCAAATCTGCCAGCAATTATTTGACAGATTTCCAGTACCTGCACAAAACCTTATGTGCTGGCAAGGTCTTGAAACGGGGAAAGGGGAGAAGGGACCTATCAAACGCTAAGCTGACACCACCAGAATGATGGAAACGTTTAGATGGGCAGCAAACAGGCCAGTGCAGTTTTTAATGCTGTGGGCTGGGACTGAACTCAAGATACCAGATCTTGAGTCCATGACTCTATCAACTAGATATGGCCTGACTGTGTTGATGGTGAACAAAGGAAGATGACTGAGGTTTTAACAAAGACGTTATAACCTACAGTAATCTGTATGACAATCTGTATAATCTGTTTATAACGTCTTTGGGTTGTAAGTAACTCGCGATGAGGGTGGAAGGTGGGGGTGGAGCTCATTTAGAATTCAACGCTTATCCCCGATGTATCTGTTATCAAGAAACATCTTCATACTGGGTGAGTCATGTGGGTCTAGTTTTCCCCTAACATCCTTATACTGGGTGAGTCATGTGGGTCTAGTTTTTCCCTAACATCCATACACTGGGTGGGTGAGTTGGGTCTAGCTTTTCCCTAACAACCCTATACTGGGTGGGTGAGTTGGGTCTAGCTTTTCCCTAACAACCCTATACTGGGTGGGTGAGTTGGGTCTACTTTTTCCCTAACATCCATACACTGGGTGGGTGAGCTGGGTCTAGTTTTTCCCTTTTGAGCTTGTTCCCTGTTCCTGGGCGATAACGTCCACTTTCGCTAGAATATATGAGAGGGCATTTAGGTCTATGACCTTGTTACTTTTTTTTTGGTTCTGTTCTGTTTTCACTTGTATGTTTTCTTTCTACTCCGTCATTATGGCAGTCATACTATGTTTTGGAGGGTGTGCATAAGTCACCTACCACACATGTGGCTTACACGACCTTTAACATGCAGATTTGATGTTCTGCGTTTGTGTGTACAGGATGGGGGGGGGGGAGGAGGGGGAGGAGTTAGGCACTATCAGGTGTGCACATGCTGACTTCAGAGACTGGATCAGCCTCTGTCCTTTACCCATACGGGATAGAATTCTCGTAGGTTTGAACCCACACGTTCCAATTGCAAGATCAGTGTCTTAATCACACGACTATTGTGCCCGTCATTCAGTCTTCGCACCCCACACGGCTGGCACAGACAAACAGACAACAACAAAGATCACAATGGCAGTTAGATCAGATAAACCACTGCTGAATACAGGTTATAACGAGCATTTCAGTAATATTTGTATTAATTTAAAGAAATTTAAGCACCTAGAACCGTGTTAGGTGCATTGTAAATGTCCATTACCATTATAATATTATCATTAAATACTTGTTTCCCGAGAAAGAGCGGAACCGTGTCAAATGGTTATCAAGGAAATAAAAGAAAAAAGAACAGTCCCGGACTCCAAAGGTTACTGCAAAAGCCAAACACAAGCAAACAAACGCTTATCTCAGATTATAGTTCACACCATAGAGCTAAGGAATAGTGGCGGCAGTCTGCGCTACCTTAAGCAGATTACGTCACCTAGGAAACGTCCAGACTGGAGTCCGATACTGTCAGTTTCACCAGCGAGCGGAAACTTCTATTTCCTTTAATGGCGAGTGACGCGCTACCCACAAGCGCTGGCGTGGCTCTGCGTGGAGAAGTGTTTGTGAGTCGAGTGGCTGGCGGCACAGTGCGCCTACTGTTGGGTCTGTGCGCTAGGTGGCGAAGAGTATCGCGCCAGTGGGAGGCTCAGTGCACTAAGGCTTGTCAGCTATCGCGCTAGATGCCCTGTGTTGGCTATTTTTATGCAGCAGCTGTCAAGTTTGCTGCCATTAAGTAATTATGTGTTTCTCTTTCCTGTCGTTTTCTTTTTTTTTTTCCTTCTTCTTCTTCTCCATGCTTTTTATATATGGCTCTCATGCTCTTCATCCCGCCTTTTTTTCCAAAATTTCTTTCCAGTTCCCTGAAGATGGAGTATGACTACCTTCATGGTGGAATGAAAACAGTAGTACATGCAAAAATCCACCTACGACTAGTTATACATTGATTTACAGGCTTTTAGATTGAGGATGTCCACAGGAGTTGATAGTCTGTCATTGACTTCCTCCATCAGATGGTCAGAGTCATCATCCAGCACTAGTTCATCAGCACTATCAGAAGAGTCTGTCTCCTCCTTTTTCTGCGTTTGGGAAGCAGACAGGAGTGCCTTGAAATGTTCTTCTTCCCTCTTCCTCTTCTTCTCCTCTTTCTCTTTCTTCAGTTTTGCCCTCTGCTCTTTCTTTTCCTCTATTCTCTTTCTCTTTGCTTTAGCTTCCTGTTCTTTTTCTTTCTTTCTCTCCTCTCGTTTCCTTTTCCTTTCAGCTTTCTCTCTCTCCTCTTCTTCTTTCTTTATCTGTTTTTCCAGCATTACCCGGCGGTACTCCACACAACTTATGGGGCATGGCATTGCCGAGGAGGTCTTCTTCACTCTCTTTTTTTTTTTTCAGAAATGTGGGCAGTACGAGGAAATCGTCAATGGATTTCCGCACTGGGGGTCCTGAAGTAGAGGGCTTTGTGAGGCAGGCTGTGATGGCAGGACAGTGGTGTGGGGAGGCTGTGATGACAGGGACAGTGGTGATGGCCATGCTGGATGGCAGGGACAGAGATGATGGACAGTGTGATGGCAGGGACAGTAGTGATGGGCCATGCTGTGATGGCAGGGACAGAGTGATGGGCAGGCTGTGATGGCAGGGACAGTGGTGATGGGCCATGCTGTGATGGCAGGGACAGTGGTAATGGGCATGCTGTGATGGCAGGGACAGTGGTGATGGGCCATGCTGTGATGGCAGGGACAGTGGTGATGGGACATGCTGTGATGACAGGGACAGAGATGATGGGACAGGCTATGATGGCAGGGACAGAGATGATGGGCCATGCTGTGATGGCAGGGACAGAGATGATGGGCAGGTTGATGGCAGGGACAGGGTGATGGGCCATGCTGTGATGGACAGGGACAGAGATGATGGGCCATGGCTGTGATGGCAGGGACAGAGATGATGGGCCATGCTGTGATGGCAGGGACAGAGATGATGGGCATGCTGTGATGGCAGGGACAGTGGTGATGGGGCAGGCTGTGATGGCAGGGACAGTGGTGATGGGCCATGCTGTGATGGCAGGGACAGTAGGTGTTTGGGCAGGCTGTGATGACAGGGGACAGTGGTGATGGGCCATGCTGTGATGGCAGGGACAATGGTGATGGGGACAGCTGTGATGGCAGGGACAGTGATGATGGGGCAGGCTGTGATGAAGCAGGGACAGTGTGATGGGACAGAGCTAGTGATGGCAGGGACAGTGGTGATGGGGCAGGCTGTGATGGCAGGGACAGTGTGATGGGAAGCTGTGATGACAGGGACAGTGGTGATGGGCAGGCTGTGATGACAGGGACAGAGGTGATGGGACAGGCTGTGATGACAGGGACAGTGGTGATGGGCAGGCTGTGATGGCAGGACAGTGTGATGGGCAGGCTGTGATGGCAGGGACAGTGGTGATGGGCCATGCTGTGATGGCAGGGACAGTGTGATGGGCAGGCTGTGATGACAGGGACAGTGGTGATGGGGCAGGCTGTGATGACAGGGACAGTGGTGATGGGGCAGGCTGTGATGGACAGGGACAGTGGTGATGGGCAGCTGTGATGGCAGTGACAGTGGTGATGGGCCATGCTGTGATGACAGGGACAGAGGTGATGGGGCAGGCTGTGATGACAGGGACAGTGGTGATGGGGCAGGCTGTATGACAGGGACAGTGGTGATGGGGCAGGCTGTGATGGCAGGGACAGTGGTGATGGGGCAGCTGTGATGCAGGGACAGTGGTGATGGGCCATGCTGTGATGACAGGGACAGTGGTGATGGGGCAGGCTGTGATGGCAGGGACAGTGGTGATGGGCCATGCTGTGATGCAGGGACAGTGGTGATGGGCAGTGCTGTGATGGCAGGACAGGTGGATGGGGCAGGCTGTGATGCAGGGACAGTAGGTGATGGGCAGGCTGTGATGGCAGGGACAGTGGTGATGGGCCATGCTGTGATGACAGGGACAGTGGTGATGGGCCATGCTGTGATGGCAGGGACAGTGGTGATGGGCATGCTGTGATGACAGGGACAGTGGTGATGGGGCATGAGTGATGACAGGGACAGTGATGGCAGCTAAAGGACAGGTGGCAGGTGTGGGAGGGCAGGATAGACAGGACAGTGATGGGCAGGTGATGGCAGGCGTGATGGCAGGACAGTGTATGGCAGCGTATGCAGGGACAGGGTGATGGCAGCTGTGAGACAGGCATGGTGATGGCAGGCTGTAGCAGGACTGGTGATGGCAGGCTGTGATGCAGGACAGTGTATGGCAGGCGTGATGGCAGGACAGTGATGGCAGCTGTGTGCAGGACATGGATGG
This sequence comes from Monoplex corrugatus, assembly GCA_030674185.1. Lineage (NCBI taxonomy): Eukaryota > Metazoa > Mollusca > Gastropoda > Littorinimorpha > Ranellidae > Monoplex > Monoplex corrugatus. Next base: position 10,227 of record JAPXFY010004970.1, on the reverse strand, counting down.
AGCTGTATGCAGGACGGGTATGGCAGCTGTGATGAGACAGTGGGATGGAGCTATGCAGGACAGGTTGGCAGCGTGTGAGGCTGGTGATGGCAGCTGGTGAGGACAGGTGATGGGCAGCTGTGTGGCAGGGACATGGTAGGCAGCGTAGCAGACGTGAGGCAGCTGGATGGCAGGGACAGGTGATGGCAGCTGTGAGCAGGACAGGGATGGGCACTTGATGGAGGACAGTGATGGCAGTGAGCAGACAGTGAGGCAGCTGTGATGGCAGGACATGGTATGGCAGTGTATGGCAGGTGAGTGGTGAGGGCATGGTGATGGCAGGACATGTGAGGCAGCTGTGATGCAGGACAGTTGATGGCAGCGTATGCAGGGACAGTGTAGGAGCGTATGCAGGGACAGGTGATGGCAGCTGGATGCAGGAAGTGTGATGGGGCAGCTGTGATGGCAGACATGTGATGGCAGCTGTATGCAGGACAGTGGTGATGGGCAGCGTATGAGGACAGGGTGATGGCCAGCTGTATGCAGGGACAGGGTGATGGCAGGCTGTGATACAGGACAGTGTGAGGCAGGCTGTATGCAGGACATGGTGATGGAGCTGTGATCGATGGATGGCTGTGATGGCAGGGACAGTGTGGCATCTGTGATGGCAGGGACAGGTGATGGCCAGCTGTGATGGCAGTGATGGAGCTTAGAGGACAGGTAGCGCGAGACAGGCGTGTGATGGATGGTAGTGATGGACAGGACAGTGGGATGGGCAGCTGTTATGGCAGGGACAGTGGTGATGGGGCTGTGATGGCAGGACATGGTGATGGGCCATGGTGATGGCAGGAGTTGGTGATGGGCGTAGGATGCAGGAATGGTGATGGGCAGCTGTGAGGCAGGGACAGAGGTGATGGGCAGGTTGTGACAGGGACAGGATGATGGGCCATGGCGTGATGGGGACAGGGGACGATGGGGCGGCTGTGATGCAGGGACAGTGGTGATGGGCAGCTGTGATGCAGGACAGTGGTGATGCATGCTGTGGCCAGGTATGGATGGGCAAGCTGTGATGGCAGAGTGGTGATGGACATGCTGAGGCAGTGATGTGGTCGGGCCTGCTGTGATGGCAGGGACAGTGATAATGGGGCAGGCTGTGATGGCAGGGACAGTGGTGATGGGTCATGCTGTGATGACAGGGACAGTGGTGATGGGGCAGGCTGTGATGGCAGGGACAGTTGTGATGGGCCATGCTGTGATGACAGGGACAGTGGTGATGGGTCAGGCTGTGATGACAGGGGCAGAGGTGATGGGACAGGCTGTGATTACAAGGACAGTGGTGATGGGGCAGACTGTGATGGCATTGACAGTGGTGATGGGCCATGCTGTGATGGCAGGGACATTGGTGATGGGCCATGCTGTGATGGCAGGGACAGCGGTGATGCGCCATGCTGTGATGGCAGGGAAAGTGGTGATGGGGCAGGCTGTGATGACAGGGACAGTGGTGATGGGGCATGCTGTGATGACAGGGACAGTGGTGATGGGGCATGCTGTGATGACAGGGACAGAGGTGATGGGGCAGGCTGTGATGGCAGGGACAGTGGTGATGGGGCAGGCTGTAATGGCAGTGACAGTGGTGATGGGGCAGGCTGTGATGGCAGGGACAGTGGTGATGGGGCATGCTGTGATGACAGAGACAGTGGTGATGGGGCATGCTGTGATGACAGGGACAGTGGTGATGGGGCAGGCTGTGATGACAGGGACAGAGGTGATGGGCCATGCTGTGATGACAGGGACAGTGGTGATGGGGCAGGCTGTGATGACAGAGACAGTGGTGATGGGGCATGCTGTGATGACAGGGACAGTGGTGATGGGCAGGCTGTGATGACAGGGACAGTGGTGATGGGGCATGCTGTGATGACAGGGACAGTGGTGATGAGCCATGTTGTGATGGCAGGGACAGTGGTGATGGGGCAGGCTGTGATGACAGGGACAGTGGTGATGGGCCATGCTGTTATGGCAGTGACAATGGTGATGGGGCATGCTGTGATGACAGGGATAGTGGTGATGGGGCAGGCTGTGATGGCAGGGACAGTGGTGATGGGCCATGCTGTTATGGCAGTGACAATGGTGATGGGGCAGGCTGTGATGGCAGGGACAGTGGTGATGGGGCAGGCTGTGATGGCAGGGACAGTGGTGATGGGCCATGCTGTTATGGCAGTGACAATGGTGATGGGGCAGGCTGTGATGACAGGGACAGTGGTGATGGGCCATGCTGTGATGACAGGGAAAGTGGTACACACACAATAACACAAAACGCGAACGCCAAAAGCTTGTCAGACTCGCATGCTGACAATCTAGTTCTAGATTCTGATGAACTAGACACAAACCAGAGCATACAGACACCTTCTGTCACCCATGCTCTGCGACCTAGACGTGCTGCCTCCCACACACGGATAGACGGTAAGAGCAGAGGCCATGCTCCACCAAGGTCTAGTAGTCAGAGCAAAATTACTGATTCGTTTAAGAAAACGCAGGCTAAAGATCTGCCAAAAACAAGAAGCAGGTCCCAATCTTCTAAAACCAAAGCCAGTATGAGCGAGGCCTCAGGTACTAACAGATGGGATATCGGCCGGGCCACAATAATATAATAATAATAATAATGTTTATTTGTATAGCGCATATTCCATATAAAAACATGCTCACCAGCGCTTTACATTTCGCAAGAAAGGCAAAAGGTGATAAAAAAATGTTCACAATTACATACACAATAAGATAACAACAAACATTAAAGCTATACAAGTAAGAAGACACATAAGAAACCACAGAATATTAAAATTTAAACACTGACTTATGTAATGAAGAAAGATTAACAGATTTTTCTTATGAATAAAGAGGCATACTGTGTTTATATATTGCTGCGTGTGTGTGCTTGCGTACGTGTGTGTGTACATGTGTGTGTGCGTGCGTGTGCGTTGCTGTGCGCGTGTGTTTGTAAGAATGTGTGTGTGTGTGTGTGAGAGAGAGAGAGAGAGAGAGAGAGAGAGAGAGAGAGAGAGAGTGTGTGTGTGTGTGCGTGTGCGTGTGCTATGTTTGCATGCGTGTGTGTGTTTATGCATGCAATAGTTGTACATAAAATTATAATCAATATTTTGAATGAAGATAAAAACAGAAAAATTCTAATCCATATACAGGAAAAACATTACAACTTCAGTATTACAGCATTAATACCTTGACAATCAAAATTCCTCACAAATTATGAACTATTCGCATATCATACATCACAATTTACATACAAACAAAGATTTGAAAAAGTTTCTTAAAGTATTTCAGTCTCTTTCCCACTCAATTTCTCCCATATCCCTTCCTCAGCTGTACACATACAGTGATACACACACATGCTCACTCAAGCACACACACACACACACACACACACACACACACACACACACACACACACACACACACACACACACACACACACACACATACACACATGCACGCACACACACACCTTGCTCTATAGGCCCTTATACAAAATACTGTTATACAGGCAGGAGAGATTAGTCTGATGACAGACTTGCAAACTAAGGCTCTTCAGGTTAGATGAGTTTGAAAGAGGTGGGTTTTCAGCTGCCGTTTGAAGGTTGAGAAACACTTAGTTTTTCTGAGAGACAGTGGTAGAGAGTTTTACATTTGGGCCAAAGACAGAGAAAGATTTTTTACCAAAGGTGTCTAGAGAGAAGCGAGGAACAGTCAACAGTGAGGTGTCAGAAGAGCGGAGCGTTCGAGAAGGTTTGTAACCCTGCAGGAGGTTGGCAAGATAGGATGGCATGTTCTCGTGATAGATACACTGAAAGCAGAGACAGGCAACTTTATATTGAATCCTAGCCTTTACCGGGAGCCAATGAAGTGTTCTAAGCAGAGATTTTGCACTCTCACGCCTGGGCTTGCGGAGAACAAGGCGAGCCGCGTGGTTCTGTATGCGCTGAAGTTTAGATAGTTGATTGTCATGGAGACCTGCGAATAGAGAGTTACAATAGTCCAGTCTAGATAGTATGAAAGAGACAGCAAGCTTGTTGGTAGCATCAGTGGAAAGGAAGGAGCGAATCTTACCAATTCTGCGTAGCTGATAGTACAGAGTACGGCACAACTGTTTGACATGGGCTTCCATAGACAGTGTTTCATCCAGATAGAAGCCAAGGTTTCTAACAGTTTGTGAGAAAGATACATCACAACCAGAGATAGACATGGGGGCATGAGTAACCTGATTGACCTTTGACTTAGTACCAGTAACAATAAGCTCAGTTTTATCATCATTCATCTTCAGCTTGTTTTCACTCATCCACTTGGAGACATCCTCTATACAATCTCTCAGACTGCACGCAAGAGCGTCAAAATCTGATAGACCTGTACGATCTCAGGTAGACCTGTACGATCTGCCACAGGCGACGACAGTTATATTTGGAATCAGAACACAACACCACCATCGGAATCAAAATGTACTTTGCGTGTAAATACTGCAAATAAATTACATGTTAGTTTCCTTAATTATAATGTAAATGGCCTTTTGGAAAAACTAGAAAATAATGATTTTGCCAATTTTCTTCTCACTTATGACTTTATATGTTTGACAGAAACATTTGTTGCAACTGACTTTGAATCACTACTTTTCAGTGACTTTGTAGTGTTCACGTCTAAAGCCAAGAAGCTGTCTCATCAAGGGAGATATTCTGGGGGTGTTATCGCAATGGTAAGGAAATCATATTCTCGTTTTGTTGAGCAAATCCCAATAGAAACTGAAAACACTTTAGCTATAAAAATCCACAAAGACCTGTTTTCTGTAGACAGAAACATACTGTGGATTTGTACATATCTTCCTTCGTGTGATTCTGTCTATTGGAATAGCCAGGAAGGTGCATATGGTATTGAAGTGCTGGAGCAATGCATTTTAGATCTATATGATTTGTGTGGTGATTCTTTTCTATTGGTAAATGGGGATCTAAACGCGAGAACAGCGAATACTAATTACAGTTTTAGTGGAGAGGTCGATGATTTCGATGTGAATGTTTATACCGAGAACAGATTTCCCAGAATTTCACAGGACAAAAACACAAATAAATTTGGTTGTCAGCTAATTGAGTTATGTAATATGTTTGAATGTATGATTTTAAACGGATTGCGTGAAACGGATTTTGACGATGGATGTACATATATTGCGTCCTCTGGGACTAGCACAGTAGACTATTTCATTACTTCCATTGATTTGTTTTCATCTATACACATCAAATCAATTGTTGTTGAGAACATGATGGATTCTGATCACCTACCAGTTGTTATGATGGTTGAAATTAAAAATGATATCGTTGAGGCTGGTCATGGTAAAACAAGTCAACCCAAAAACGAGGTTTGTGAGAAATTTATTTGGAAACATGAACTGGAAACCGAGTTCCACAAAACTTTGAAAAGCAGTGATATTCAAGACAGACTTACTTTGGCCACAAATACTCTACATTGCGATGTGGATAGTGGTTTGAATACTTTTGTACAATGTCTGAAAGATGCCAGTGCCTGTATGTATAAAACGTATAAAGTTTACTGGAACAAAAGATCAGAATGGTTTGACAAGGACTGTCAACAAGCAAAAAAAGAAACAAGGCGTAAACTAAATTATTTTAGGAAAACTAGGAAGGAAGAAGATAGAATTTCATATGTGGAAGAGAGGAAAACGTACAGACGTTTACTAAAGACAAAGAGACAAACATTTAGGAAACAGAAAGCAGATTCGCTAACCATAGGAACTGACTAATTCATCACAGTTATGGAAACTGCTGAAAAGTATGGGTTGTGGAAACAAAGACAAAGTCTCAAATGATATTGATATTAATGTCTGGTTCGAGCACTTCAAGAATATTTTTCAAAATTATGGGGGACATGTTGGTGAACATTGTGATATTGAGGTAGATCTATCTGAGGAAAGGGAGCATACTCTAAATAGAGATATATCTGAAGAAGAGGTTAAACGAGCAGTTGGTAAACTTAAGACTGGTAAAGCAAGCGGAATTGACAGCGTTTCAGCTGAAATGTTAAAAAATGGGGGAAACTATGTCATAGCTTTTCTAACAAAACTGTTTAAAATACTTTTTGACTCGGGGATATATCCAAAAGAGTGGTCCAAAGCCATTATCATCCCCATTTTCAAGAAAGGGGATCCTGAAAATGCAGATAATTATAGAGGTATATCCAAGTGTGGGGGTGGCACCGCCATCCTCCTCAAAGTTTCTCTCACTGAAAACTGTATAACAACAACGAATTTTCCTTTCTCTCATGACACTTTTGAACTGGTTCAATTTATTTTGATGATCCAACAGCAACGTGTGGCACTCTTTCTGCTCTACAGAGTTCCTCCCAACAAGAAAAACAAACTTTCAACATCTCAATTCTTTGATGAATTACCTGATTTTCTTGATTTTTGTGTTGATTGTCAAGGCAGTATTGTTCTAGCTGGTGATTTTAATATCCATGTAAATGATACTTCTGATTTTAATGCCAGAAAATTTCTTGATCAGCTTGACATATACGGTCTTAAACAGACTGTTAGTGGACCCACGCAGAGTTGTGGAAATACTCTCGACCTTGTCATATGTAGAGATGACGATAACCTTGTTTTGTCAACTCGTGTCCATCATGATCTTTCTTCTGACCATTTTTCAATTTTGTCTTATCTAGCAGCTGAAAAGCCTAAACGTAAAGCAAAGCTTGTGTCCACTCGCTCTATTAGTAAAATTGACCAAGACAAGTTCGCTGATGATCTTTCTCAGTCTGTGACCACCGTTATGTCAGTGTCCGATTTGAACAGTTCCCTTGCCGCTGTTTTTGACAAGCATGCGCCTGTACGTCAACGAAAAGTCCGGGACGGAAAGCCTACCCCGTGGTACGGCGCTGTCGCTGATCAGCTTCGTCAGCTGAAGAGAGAGCGTAGGCGTGCCGAGCGCTGTTGGCAGTCATCACGGTTAACAGTACACAAACAAATCTATGACGCAGCAAAGCAAACGGTTGCAGATTGCGTACACGACGCGAAAACAGCTTTTTATTCTTCGCTAGTGTCCAGTTCTACCACTTGTAAACAACTCTTTCACAATATGTCCTCGCTTCTTGGAAAAATCAAACCTGTGTCTCTTCCCACTGTGTCCGATGTCAAACTGCTCCCACACATTTTTGCCGATTTTTTCCATAAGAAAATTCTCAAGATCCGTGACAGTTTTCCACCATTTCAAAGTACTGGTTCAAACACTGTGTCGTTTTCTGGCTCACCACTTGTAAATTTCATTCCAGTTTCTGAAGACCTTGTCCGGAAGACCATTCTTAAGACTCCCCCTAAATCATGTGAACTTGATCCCATTCCAACCAAACTTCTCTTTCAACATGTGGATCTTCTCTTGCCGACCATTACAAACATCATGAATCAGTCTATTACCACTGGAATTGTTCCCCGTGAATTTAAGACTGCCATTGTTAAGCCCTTGCTGAAAAAATCTAACCTCAACAAAAATGACCTGAAAAATTACAGACCGATTTCCAATCTTCCATTTCTTTCTAAACTGCTTGAACGTCTGATTCTAGACCAGCTTTTCTCCCATCTCTCATCCCATAACCTCCTTAGTCCTCACCAATCCGCTTACAGGCCAGGGCACAGCACAGAAACTGTTCTGCTTCGTATTCTCAATGATCTTTTGACCTCCCTGGATCAAAACAAAATTTCTATTCTTCCCTTTTGGATCTTTCAGCTGCTTTCGATACTATTGACCATGAAATTTTGCTTTCCCGTTTGGAAAACAACTTTGGAATTCAAAAATCTGCTTTACACTGGTTTCGATCTTATCTTCAGAAAGAAAGCAAACCGTACTTGTCGACGGAAACAAATCTTCTGAGCTGCCTTTGGATTTTGGCGTGCCTCAAGGCTCTGTTCTGGGTCCTGTGCTTTTCATATTGTATACTTCTCCTCTGACCCACCTTATTGACTCATATTCCATCCGTCATGAAATGTATGCGGACGATACCCAGCTCAATCATACTGATTCTCCTTCTAACTACGATCATCTAGTTCAGTCTCTTCAGAACTGAGTTTCTGAAGTAAAATCCTGGATGTATGAAAATCGACTTAAGTTGAATGATGACAAGACTGAAGCCCTTCGTGTTTCTCCATTGCCTGCAGATCTTTCTTCTCTGCCTTCCACTATTACTGTCGGTAATACCGCTATTGCTTTTTCTGATTGCGTTCGTGACCTCGGTTTTGTCTTTGACCATAATCTCTCCATGCACCAGCACATCATCAAAACATGTCAGGCTGCATACATCGAACTTAGACGCATTAATTCTATTAGACACTACCTTACATTAGACGCAACCAAGACGTTAGTTACTGCATGCATTCTGTCTAGGTTAGATTATTGCAATTCACTCCTTGCGGGTTGCCCTCAGAAACATCTCAAACATTTGCAACAAGTTCAGAACTCTGCAGCTAAACTCATCTTCAAGGCACGTAGGTCACAGCACTGCACACCCCTGTTTCAGACACTGCACTGGCTCCCGGTTGAACAAAGAATAAAATACAAGATTTGCTGCCTTTGTTATCACATCATTTCTGGAACTGCTCCTGACTATCTCTCTGAACTCTTGACTGTCTACGTACCTTCTCGATCACTCCGCTCTTCTGTGGATGACAAGAAGTTTCGTGTGCCAAAATATAACAGAGAAACTCACGGTGGTAGAGCCTTTGCAGTTTTTGCTGTTCAGACATGGAACTTGTTGCCTCAGTCCGTCCGCCACTCTAAAACTCTACCATCTTTCAAAACAAGTTTAAAAACTTACTTCTTTAAACAGTGTTTTTCCTGATTTTGGCTAGTGGGTTGATCCTGCTTGACATTCTGGATGAAATTGTGCACAATGGGGTGTATGCCAGTGTGTGTGGTGTGTGTGTGTGTGTGTGTGTGTGTGTGTGTGTGTGTGTGTGTGTGGTGTGTGTGTGTGTGTGTGTGTGTGTGTGTGTGTGTGTGTGTGGATGTGTGTGCTGTGTGTGTGTTGAATGGGTGTTGTGGTGGTGTGTTGAAAATGGGGGAGAGGGTGTGCGGTGGGTGAGGTGTGAGAGGGAAGAATTATTGTGTGTCTGTGTGGTTGTTGATTTCCTGTGGCTAGTTTTTGATGAGTTTGTTGTATTGTAGCCTGTTATTGGTTTATATATGTATGGTTTACTGATGTAAAGCGCTTTGAGGTTTCGGAAAGCGCTCTATAAATGCACTATTATTATTTTATTAAGCATGATATCTAAATGCTACACAACAATACTGAGCAAAAGATTATACACCTGGTTAGAAGCTAATAATTTGATCTCAGAGAGCCAGGCAGGTTTTCGTAATAGATACTCAACTGTTGATCATATATTCACACTACATGCTATCATTCAGAAATGCATGCCTCCGATCCTCTGACTTTTCGCTTTCCACGCACTAAGCTCAATACCTATGGTCCACGAGCCTTCTCTGTTTCTGGTCCACTCTCCTGGAACAAACTTCCTCTCTCAGTCCGTCAGCAACCTACTTTTGTCTCCTTCAAGTCCGCTCTCAAAACTCACCTTTTCTCCTCCGCATAAAATCCTAACCTCACTCAACCCCCCCCCCCCCCCCCCTCTGCAGCCTGTCTCCGCTCGGAGGGAATCACATGGTTATAATATATAATTGTATATGCTATGCTCTCTATAATTTTCCATTGGTTTTATTCTTGCTTTTATTGCTTTTATTCTTTCTCCCCATTTATAGCCATGCGTGTGTGTGTGTGTGTGTGTGTGTGTGCGCGTGCGTGTGTGTGCGTGCGTGCGTGCGTGCGTGCTTGCGTGTGTGTCTGCTTCAGCGCTTAGATTTGATTTTATCAAGATTTTGCGCTATATAAATATTGTAATTATTAATTATTAAAGGGATGAAATTATATGTTGCTTTTGTTGACTTTAAAAAGGCTTTCGATTCGGTTAGACATGATAAACTCCTACATTGTATTAGAAAGGAGGGTGTTAAAGGGAAATTTCTCGCATCATTAATGGCAATGTACAAGTCATTGGTGTCATGTATCCGAGTTAACGATAAATTTTCAGAGATGTTTCAATGTCCGGTTGGAGTAAGACAAGGTTGTGTCTTGAGTCCTACATTGTTTTCGATATTTATAAATCAGTTAGCAAATTGTATGGGTGATAAAGGAAAA
>JAPXFY010004969.1:10000-16300 GCA_030674185.1 Monoplex corrugatus | reverse complement strand
AGATCTATGTTAATTTTTGTACACGTGTGTGCTATCAGTATATTTAAGTTGATTTTGCATGGTGGTACTTTTGGTTTTGTATGTATGTATGTGTGGGGTCTTTCGTTCTTTCTGCAGCCAACTCGGAAGACAGGGCAATGCTTCTTCGTCTTTACTCCTAAACTGTCTGATTCTCACTGACTATATTATAATATACATTTCACAGTGAACACCAATCAGTTATCATTTAAAAACGAATATCATCCCGTGCTGCTATCCGCACGCGTTTACTGTCAACACATGTCACAACTCCCTTTCTTTAAGGAAAAACAAATCAATTAATCATTTTTCCTATCTTTCAGTCCATACGAAATAAATGTGTTTCCCACCTTTATCACAACATTAACTTAACACACAAAGGGCCCAATCATTCATTCACCTCTTTTTATCTCTGATATTATACTATCCATCATCATCGTTGTCCATATTTCGAAATTGCTTTCAGTTTATCTGATTGTGGTGGTCTTCAGTTTCATTCATATTTCAGGAAATCTGGCCTTTTGCTTTGTTTTCCCAGATCTTGTTCTGTACGGAGAACTAACTGGTTGGGGTTGTCCTGCCCTTGTTTGTTTGATAACTTCATCTGGCTCCTTGATGATGGTTGTCTCAGACATTTTGATGACTGGTCTGATGAGTTCTATAATTAATAATAATTCAACTATTTAATAGCGCAAAATCTTGATAAAATCAAATCTAAGTTGAAGCAGACACACACGCAAGCACGCACGCACGCACGCACGCACGCACACGCACGCACGCACGCACGCACACACACACACACACACACACACACACACAACACCACACACACACGCATGGCTATAAATGGGGAGAAATTATAAAAAGCAATAAAAGCAAGAATAAAAGCAATGGAAAATTATAGAGAGCATAGCATATATAATTATATATTATATAACCATGTGATTCCCTCCGAGCGGAGACAGGCTGCAGGGGGGGGGGGGGGTGGGTGTTGAGTGAGGTTGGATTTTATGCGGAGGAGAAAAGGTGAGTTTTGAGAGCGGACTTGAAGGAGACAAAAGTAGGTTGCTGACGGACTGAGAGAGGAAGTTTGTTCCAGGAGAGTGGACCAGAAACAGAGAAGGCTCGTGGACCATAGGTATTGAGCTTAGTGCGTGGAAAGCGAAAAGTCAAAGGATCGGAGGCAGAGCGGAGGGTACGTGAGGGAACATAGATCTCAAGTAGGCTTGACAGGTAATCGGGGGCTGCGTTATTGAGGCTTTTGTAGCACATGGTGTCTAGTTTGTACTGTATGCGCTTTGATACAGGGAGCCAGTGAAGTTGTGCCAGGAGAGGAGATATGTGGTCAGCTTTTTTCTTTTTGAGTACAAGGCGTACAGCATTGTTTTGAATGCGCTGTAGGATGTGAATGGTGGAGGCAGGAAGACCAGACAGGAGTGAATTGCAATAGTCAATGCGAGACATTATGAAGGAGAGAACGAGTTTTGCAGTTGACAGAGAGATACTTCCTGATCAGCCTTACACGATGGAGATGATAGTAGCAAGATCTAGCAGTTTGAGAAACAAAGTTGTTCATGGAGAGGGTAGAGTCAATGCAGATACCAAGGTTTTTAGCTGAATCAGAAATTGGGACTGATGTGTTACATAATGGGAGAGAAGAGGAGGCAGCTGAGAAAGTTTCTGACGGGTGCCAATGGGATAGCTTCTGTCTTGTCGTCACTAACTGAAGTTTGTTTAACGTCATCCAGTTCTTAATGTCTGAGTAACACTCAGTGGTGCGAGTCAACAGGCGCTGTATATTATCTGGTGAGTCACTGTCTTGAAGTTGGGTGTCATCAGCATAGAAGTGGTGTTTTATAGAGTGGGAGTTGATGATGGTGGACAGGGGGGAGGTGTAAAGAGTGAAAAGAACAGGGCCAAGGACAGATCCTTGTGGAACACCACAGGTCAGGTATGCAGGTTGAGAGTAAGTGCCATTGATGAGAACAGTTTGTTTTCTGTTTGATAAATACGAAGTGAAAAAGGAGAGAGCAATGTCAGAGATGCCAAAGTATGATGAAGTCTAGAAAGGAGAATACCATGGTCAATGGTATCGAAGGCTGCAGACAGATCAAGGAGTGTGAGGAGAGAGACTTTGCCAGTATCAGTTGCAAGAGGAGATTGTTGAGAATGTGTAGTAGGGCAGTTCCAGTGCTATGGCACTGGCGGTAGGCTGACTGGAAAGGATTGAGGAGATTGTTGGCAGACATGTGAGAGTTCAGCTGGTTGAGGACGACTTTTTCAAGAAGTTTTGACAAGAAAGAGAGATTAGAGATAGGCGGTAATTTTTCAGTTCATTTGGGTCTAAATTGTGTTTCTTGAGGAGAGGGTGAACAATAGCAAACTTGAAAGAATCTGGGACAGTTCCAGTTTGAAGAGAAGTGTTGATGATGTCAGTGATGAATGGGAGGAGAGTAGGGAGACAGTCGGCATAGAGAGAACCTGGAAGAGGATCCAGTTCGCAGGTTTTGAACGACATGGATCTGATTGTGTTGAGAATTTCTTCTTGTGAGACTGGGGTAAAAGTAGTAAGAGGTGTGCCAGAGAAGGAAGGGTCAGGTGGACATGGTTGACAGGGTGTCCTGTCAAGCCTGTCACGAAGAGTTTGTATTTTGGTGGTGAAATAGTTGGAGAATACAGATGGGAGTTCTTCATTTGTATGTTTTGTTGGGAGAGGTAAATCTTTTCGTGTGCCAAGGAGATGATTCATTGTTGTAAAGAGTTATTTTGAAGAAGAGGCATTCAGGATTTTGGTTTGGAAATAGCTTGTTTTTGCTGATGCAATGAAGGTGGATACTTTTGTTTTAGAGGCTTGGAAAAGTTGCCTGTGTACAGTGAGTTTGGATTTGCGCCAGCGGCGCTCTGCTCTGCGGCGGGCACGTTTTGCACAGGCGATCTCATGAGTGAGCCAGGGGGTAGGGGGGCGGTCAGGTAAAAGACGGGTTGTGGCTGGAGCATGAGTGTCCAGAAGATGGTGGAGAGTAGTATAGAATTCATCGGCATGGTTATGTGACTTTTCAGAAAGGAGACGGGAGGCATCAGATGAAAATGTGGAGAGGTCGATAAATTTGAGATTGCGTCGAGTCACTGTGCGCATGGTACGGGAAGGAGGAGAAATGTCGAGAGAACAGAGAATTGCAGAGTGGTCAGATGGAAGGGCTGAAGTTAGACGGGTAGAAAGAACTAAGCAGTTGTCAGTAGCGGAATTGTGGTGATCACGAGAAATGATCCAGTCAAGAATGTGACCTTTTTGATGGGTTGGTTCAGAAATGTGTTGAGTCATATTGTGATTGGACAGAGAGTTGATGATATGTCTTGTGTCATAACGGTGAGTGTTGTCATAGTGGACATTGATGTCACCTAGAATGATGAGATTTCCAGGTAAGAGCAGTAGTGGTCAAGCAATTGGTCAAAGTCAGAGAGAAACGTGGATGTGGTGAGTTTGTTGGCAGAGCTAGGTGGGGGTCGATAGACACAGGAGAAGGTGATGGGGTGAGGGATGGATTGGAAGGATACTTCAACGTGCTCGAAAGAAGGATGGGAGAAAGGCAGAGAACTGCGAGAAAGATAGGCGGGAATGGAGTGAGTCGTTGTAGAGGACGGCGATACCGCCACCTCGGGATGAGCGATGGAAAGAAGCAAGCCTGTAACCACTCGGAGTGAGGCTAGCATGTATAGGTTCGTGACCAAGGGGGTTAAGCCATGTCTCTGTGATAAAAGCAATGTCAACATGCTCATCTGCGATAAAATCAGCAATGACTTCGGCTTTGCCATCAGTGCATGTTGACTGAGCATTAAAAAGGCATAGTTTCAGCCTATCACAGTCATATGGTGGCGGCCGAGGTGGCGACGAAGGCGGCACCGACGGGACAGAAGGCGAAAGCGGCACCATCAGGACAGAAGGCGAAGGCGAAGACGGCAGAGGAGGAGACGAAGCTTGCAGCAGCGAGGTCGAGGGCAGGGGCAGTGGAGGAGAAGAAGAAGCAGGAGACGAAAAGTGGCGTCGGGCAGGAGGCAGGTTGTGCCAAAGACGGTGGAGACGTCCACCACGACAGGATCGCGCAGTGCGGGGCTTAGGACATAGCCCAGTGTTCGTATTCGCTGGTAGACGCCTCCACCGAGGTAGCATTTGCTGTGTTTAAAAAGTGTCAGTCCAATTTGTCTTATAAAATACGGGTCCATAATTGCGAGCCAGGCAGGAGAGGAAGATACTTGCAGGTTGGTGTGTGGGTTGGTCAGTTCACAACACTTAAATCCAGAGAACGCAGAACACAAAGGTTTGGAAGCTGTAGCGTTGGGCGAACACAGTAGGCTAAGATGTAAACACAGTTCACAGATAAAATGTCCGACTTGAGCGGCTGAATTAAAATGATGAAAAGTAGGTATAAAAACTTTAAAATCAGATTATCTGGTAAAATATTCAAAATTTTAAAAAAAATATTTACATCACCGTGTGTCAGGATTTCAAAGCAACAAACTGATACAAAATTCAATGCATAAAACCAAATAGAACCACGATAAAATCACTGTAAAACACCACACACACTTTTGCTGCCTGCTGGCGCGACATCTACTCACTGTTCTCACGGACAGACGATGCTGGCGTCCTGACATCTGTTCCAATTCCAGTTTTCTTGTTATCTTCCAGCATCTGTTTTGATGGAACGATGATTTGCAGTTGCTTGCCCGATGTGTCGCTTTCCTGGTGTCTTCCAGAAATCATCCTTCTCTGAACAAGTCGTTGAAGGTTGATTGTCTGCTTAAGGTCCGTTTCTGTTGTGTGTCGTAGCTGACGACGATTCCTTCTGTACTGACGTCCGTCCTCTGTGCGAATGTTGTATGACCGAATGTTCACCTGTTGGTCTACTTTGGCGCTGATCCAATTTTTGGATCCTGGAGGTTGAAATTTCACAATCTGTCCTGGACTCAGTTCTGTCAGCTCTACTGCGCTTCTGTTGTAGTAATGCGCTTGCTTCAGTTTCCTTTTCTCAAGTTCTTTCTTGATTGGTACAACTGTAGGTTGGAGTAATGTCTTTGACGTCGGCACTTGAGTTCGTGTTCTTCTGCCGAACAGTCTCTGAGCAGGCGAACTGTTTACAGTCTCTGTCGGGATGTTTCTCAGCTCAAGTAAAGCGAGGAAGGGATCTTGATTGTTGTGTTCTGCTTTCTTCATGCACGTCTTTGCAGCCTTCACCGCGCTCTCTGCTTTTCCATTGGACTGAGGGTAGTGTGGTGTGTGTGTGTGTGTGTGTGTGTGTGTGTGTGTGTGTGTGTGTGTGTGTGTGTGTGTGTGTGTGTGTGTGTGTGTGAGAGAGAGAGAGAGAGAGAGAGAGAGTGTGTGTGCACGTGTAGGTATGTGTGTGTGTGCGCGTGTAGGTGTGTGTGCGAATGTGTGCGTGTTTGTGTGCGCGTATGCGAGTTGTACATTGTGTTGTATGTTTTGTGTATGTAGTTGTGCATTCCTACAAATATTCACATGCGTGTTATCCGTTTCAGCCAGCTTAACCCCAAACAGGCGAAGTCAGCTGGGAAGTTCAACAACCACAACTTAAAAAAATATAAAACAAAAGACGGGAGGAACACAAGACAAAGGATATCAAATAAGAAAATAAAAGAATAATGACAGTTTATAAGACAACCACATAACAGAACGATGACAACACTGACAGACATGCAAAACATTTAGCAGCGATCAAAATGGGGTCAAATAAGTTTACTAGGACAAACGGACAAACAGACACGTCAAAACAGGACTTGTAAGTTGAATAATCATATGTAGATAGATTGTCATAGCCCCACGAGACGAAAACAAGGTCGTTCACTCTCCTAAGACTATCTAGAGTTATCTTACTTTGTAGTTGGTCCCTGGCAGTACGTACGTACATACACATATGCATACATACATACATACATACATACATACATACATACACATACATACATACATACTTACATACACATGTATGTATGTATTTATATACATATATACACATCGCTCTCTCTCTCTCTCTCTCTCTCTCTCTCTCTCTCTCCACACACACACACACATATATATATATATATATATATGTATATATATATATATATATATATATATATATATATATGCACATATCTATAGATCTATGTGTAAGTGTGTGTGTGTGTGTGTGTGGTGTGCGTGCGTGCGTGCGTGCGTGCGTGCGTGTGTGTGTGTGTGTGTGTGTGTGTGTGTGTGGTGTGTGTGTGTTGTAAAGTTTATAA
>JAPXFY010004968.1:15000-16300 GCA_030674185.1 Monoplex corrugatus | reverse complement strand
TCCAATGGCAAGACAAGGTGACCAACACAGAGGTCCTTCGTCGTGCGGGCCTACAGACCATCTTTGCCCTTCTAAGTCAACGCCAACTACGCTGGCTTGGCCATGTGCGTCGAATGGAGGATGGACGCATACCAAAAAGACGTTCTCTACTGCGAACTGGCAAACCGGAAGCGAACTCCAGGACGCCCACAGCTACGCTTTGTAGACGCATGGAAAAGGGACCTTAGAAGCTCAGGGATTGACTCAGGCTCTTGGGAGACTCTGGCGGAAAGACAGGGCAGCGTGGCGGACAGCCGTTCAGCAAGGCGTTGTGAATGCGGAGAGGAGAGGACAGGAAAGCGCAGATGAGGAAAAGGGCTCTTCGCAAGCAACGTTCCAGAAACCAGACAATAACGACTCAGTTTGTCTGTGGCAGATGTGACAGAGATTGCCACTCAAGAATCGGCCTCTGCACAGCCACAGCAGAAAGTGCACGTCATGACCACAACGCCTCCCGGTGCAGACTATCATCTCCTGAGATGTAAAGAGGCCGACGACGGTCCCCCCCCAAGTACCCTCCCATTAGTTCTCCTTCCCTAGTTCCCTCCCATTGGTTCTCCCCACTCCAAGTTCCCACCCATTGGTTATCTCCCATTGGTTCTACCCCCCTAAGTACCATCCCATTGATCCCCTCCCCAAGTACCCACTTATTGTTTCCCAAGTTCCCTCCCATTGGTTCCCCCCAAAACAAAAATCACCCGTTGGTTCTCCCCCCTCCCCCAGAACCCTCCTATTGGTCGACACGTCCTCTCCCATTGGTTCTCCCCCCCCCCAAGTACCCCTCCCTTTGATTCACCCCGTAATGTACCATCCCTTTGGTTCTTCCACCCCCTCCAGGCAAGTCCCCTCCCATTGGTTCTCCCTCCACAAGTTCCCTCCCGTCCCTCCCCAAGTACCCCTACCATTGGTTCTCCCCGCCCCTAAGTACCCTCCCTGTGGTTCTCCCCCACCCCCAAGTTCCCTCCCATTAGTTCCCTACCCAAGTAACTCCCATTGGCTCTTCCGCCCCCCCTCCACCCAAGTTTCCTCTCATTGGTTCCCTCCCCAAGTTCCCTCCCCTTGGTTTTTTCCTACACTAGTTCCCTCCCATTGGTTCTTTCCCACCAAGATCCCTATCTTGGTTTCTCCCCCCCCCCCCCCCCCCCCCCCCATGTACACTCCCATTGATTCGCCCTCATCGTGTACCCCTCGATTGGTTCTCCTGCCCACCCCCTCAATTTCCCTCCCATTGGTTCTCCCGCTCCCCATCCAGTTCCCTCCC
>JAPXFY010004968.1:0-2500 GCA_030674185.1 Monoplex corrugatus | reverse complement strand
GTCCTAGACTAACAAAAATGATTTAAACATAATGTCCAGGGGCTAACCAACAAGATTGATAAGACAAAAAGTCCTGGGCTAACCAACAAAATTGATAAGAATAATGTCCTGGGCTAACCAACAAAAATGATAAGACATAATGTCCTGGGCTAAACCAACAAAAATTGATAAGACATAATGTCCTGGGCTAAACCCAAAAAAATTGATAAGACAAAAATGTTTCCCGGGCTAACCAACAAAAAATTTATAAGACATAATGTCCTGGGCTAACCAAAAAATGATAAGACAAAATGTCCTGGGCTAACCAACAAAAATGATAAGACATAATGTCCTGGGGCTAACCAACAAAATTGATAAGACATAAGTCCCCCCGGGCTAACCAAACAAAATTGATAAGACATAATGTCCTGGGTAACCAACAAAAATGATAAGACATAATTTCCTGGGTTAACCAACAAAATTGATAAGACATAATAATGTCCTGGGCTAACCAACAAAATTGATAAGACCCAAAAAGTCCTGGGGTAACCAACAAAATTGATAAGACATAATGTCCTGGGTTAACCAACAAAATTGATAAGACATAATGTCCTGGGCTAACCAACAAAATTGATAAGACATAATGTCCTGGGCTAACCAACAAAAATGATAAGACATAATGTCCTGGGCTAACCAACAAAATTGATAAGACATAATGTCCCCGGGGTAACCAACAAAATGATAAGAAAATAATGTCCTGGGTCTAACCAACAAAAATGATAAGACATAATGTCCTGGGCTAACCAACAAAATTGATAAGACATAATGTCCTGGGCTAACCAACAAAAATGATAAGACATAATGTCCTGGGGGTAACCAACAAAAATGAAAGACATAATGTCCTGGGCTAACCAACAAAAATGATAAGAATAATGTCCTGGGCTAACCAACAAAAATGATAAGACAAAATGTCCTGGGCTAACCAACAAAAATGATAAGACATAATGTCCTGGGCTAACCAACAAAATTGATAAGACAAATAATGTCCTGGGGCTAACCAACAAAATTGATAAGACAAAATTCCTGGGCAACCAACAAAATTGATAAGACAATTTTAAAGTCCTGGGTTAACCCAACAAAATTGATAAGCATAATGTCCTGGGCTAACCCAAAAAAATTGATTTAAAACATAATGTCCTGGGCTAACCAACAAAAATGATAAGACAAATGTCCTGGGCTAACCAACAAAATTGATAAGACATAATGTCCTGGGCTAACCAACAAAAATGATAAGACTAATGTCCGGGCTAACCAAAAATTTATAAGAATAATGCCTGGGTAACCAAAAAAATTTTAAAGACATAACCGGGTAACCAAAAAATTATAAGACATAAAGTCCCGGGTAACCAAAAAATTGTAAGACAAAATTCGGGGGGAACAAAAACCGGTAAAATGTCTTGGGGTTCAGAACAAAAGCAAGCTTGGAAAAAAAGAAAACCCAAAAACGCCCCCAAAAAGTTTAAAAAACCCCCCCCCCCCCCCCCCCCCTTTTTTTTTTCCCCCCTCTCTCTTCCTCCCAACACACACCAAACCCCCCAAAATACACCAAACCCAAAAAAACCCCCCCAAAAAAATTTCAAAAATTTTTCAATCTTTACCACCACCAAAACTCACACCACACACACACACACCACAAAAACCACACACCACAACACCAACACACACACACACACAACACACAGTATTCATGTATGATTTTAAAAAGACATTTTGTTTTGACGATTTAAAACAATAACTTAAAGATTGGTCACAACAAATTGAAGTCTGCATCAACAAATATATATTTATATTTTTTAAATTTTTAAAAAATGCTTTATTATACCGTCCTTCTTGCTTTCCCGGCAAGAAATGGTGCAAACAACTCACTGTTACATTCGATTGGAATGTCCGTACATTTTTAACTTTCTAAAAATTTTAATGCGATAAATTTTAAAATAAAAAATAATAGTAATAATAATAAAATAATAAAACAAAATTTTAAATAATAATAAGTGTGATGATTTGATGATATGATGAGCGCGACAATCCGACGGGATAATAACAATGATGTGATGATTGCGACGACGACGACGACGACGATGATGATGATGATTGATATATAAAAAATAAATAACAAAATTTAAAAATAAAAAAAACAAAAAATAATAATTAATAATAACAGATGCAGGCCATTCTAACAAAAAACCCCCTTTTTATAGTAAGGAAACGCAGATACTTTTTTTTGTTTCATTATTTTGATTTTTACAACGTAATCTTTTAAATGAACAAAGTTTTTCTGATATAAAACCGTTTAGTGTCAGTGTATTTTATCTAAAACAAGAAGCACATAAATAAACAAATGAAGAATAAACGAATAACATACAAAAAAATGAAATAAAGAAATAAATGATAAATCGTAATTACTGCATCATAAAAATTTTCTTGGGTAAAATATAAAACATCTTTAAATACAAAAAAAAAA
>JAPXFY010004967.1:10000-12500 GCA_030674185.1 Monoplex corrugatus | reverse complement strand
ATTTGTATGTTTGTGTGTATGTGACAGCCATGTAAGAGTACATTTGTATGTTTGTGTGTATGTGACAGTCCTGTAAGAGTACATTTGTATGTTTGTGTGTATGTGACAGCCATGTAAGAGTACATTTGTATGTTTGTGTGTATGTGACAGTCCTGTAAGAGTACATTTGTATGTTTGTGTGTATGTGACAGCCATGTAAGAGTACATTTGTATGTTTGTGTGTATGTGACAGTCCTGTAAGAGTACATTTGTATGTTTGTGTGTATGTGACAGTCCTGTAAGAGTACATTTGTATGTTTGTGTGTATGTGACAGTCCTGTAAGAGTACATTTGTATGTTTGTGTGTATGTGACAGCCATGTAAGAGTACATTTGTATGTTTGTGTGTATGTGACAGTCCTGTAAGAGTACATTTGTATGTTTGTGTGTATGTGACAGTCCTGTAAGAGCACATTTGTATGTTTGTGTGTATGTGACAGCCTTGTAAGAGTACGTTTGTATGTTTGTGTGTATGTGACAGTCCTGTAAGAGCACGGTTGTATGTTTGTGTGTATGTGAGTCCTGTAAGAGTACATTTGTATGTTTGTGTATTTGTGTATGTGACAGCCCTGTAAGAGTACATTTGTATGTTTGTGTATACATGTGTGTATGTGACAGCCCTGTAAGAGTACATTTGTATATTTGTGTATACATGTGTGTATGTGACAGCCCTGTAAGAGTACATTTGTATATTTGTGTGTATGTGTGTATGTGGCAGCCCTGTAAGAGTGCATTTGTATATTTGTGTATACATGTGTGTATGTAACAGCACTGTAAGAGTACATTTGTATGTTTGTGTGTATGTGACAGCCCTGTAAGAGCACATTTGTATGTTTGTGTGTATGTGACAGCCCTGTAAGAGTACATTTGTATATTTGTGTGTATGTGTGTATGTGACAGCCCTGTAAAAGTACATTTATATATTTGTGTATACATGTGTGTATATGACAGCCCTGTAAGAGTACATTTGTATGTTTGTGTATACATGTGTGTACTTGACAGCCCTGTGAGAGTACATTTTTATGTTTGTGTGTATGTGACAGTCCTGTAAGAGTACATTTGTATGTTTGTGTGTATGTGTGTATGTGACAGCCCTGTAAGAGTACATTTGTATGTTTGTGTATGTGTGTATGTGACAGTCCTGTAAGAGTACATTTGTATGTTTGTGTGTATGTGTGTATGTGACAGTCCTGTAAGAGTACATTTGTATGTTTGTGTATACATGTGTGTATATGACAGTCCTGTAAGAGTACATTTGTATGTTTGTGTGTATGTGACAGCCCTGTAAGAGTACATTTGTATGTTTGTGTATATATGTGCGTATGTGACAGCCCTGTAAGAGTACATTTGTATGTTTGTGTATACATGTGTGTATGTGACAGCCCTGTAAGAGTACATTTGTATGTTTGTGTATACATGTGTGTATGTGACAGCCCTGTAAGAGTACATTTGTATGTTTGTGTATACATGTGTGTATGTGACAGCCCTGTAAGAGTACATTTGTATGTTTGTGTATGTGTGTATGTGACAACCCTGTAAGAGTACATTTGTATGTTTGTGTATGTGTGTATGTGACAGCCCTGTAAGAGTACATTTGTATGTTTGTGTATGTGTGTATGTGACAGCCCTGTAAGAGTACATTTGTATGTTTGTGTATGTGTGTATGTGACAGCCCTGTAAGAGTACATTTGTATGTTTGTGTATGTGTGTATGTGACAGCCCTGTAAGAGTACATTTGTATGTTTGTGTATGTGTGTATGTGACAGCCCTGTAAGAGTACATTTGTATGTTTGTGTGTATGTGTGTATGTGACAGCCCTATAAGAGTACATTTGTATGTTTGTGTATACATGTGTGTATATGACAGCACTGTAGAGTACATTTGTATGTTTGTGTATACATGTGTGTAGGTGACAGCCCTGTAAGAGTACATTTGTATGTTTGTGTGTATGTGTGTATGTGACAGCCCTGTAAGAGTACATTTGTATGTTTGTGTATATATGTGTGTATGTGACAGCCCTGTGAGAGTACATTTGTATGTTTGTGTATGTGTGTATATGACAGCTCTGTAAGAGTACATTTGTATGTTTGTATACATGTGTGTGTATGTGACAGCCCTGTAAGAGTACATTTGTATGTTTGTGTATACATGTGTGTATGTGACAGCCCTGTAAGAGTACATTTGTATGTTTGTGTGTATATGTGTATGTGACAGCCCTGTAAGAGTACATTTGTATGTTTGTGTATACATGTGTGTATGTGACAGCCCTGTGAGAAGATGACGGGAGAAGAACGACGGTACAGAACCTATGACGGCACATGTAACTCACACAACGACATGGGTGCTGCTTTCTCTGTGGTGCAGAGGTTCGCTCCCTACTATTATCAAGGTGAAAAGACTCAAAAAGAAATATTATCCATTACTCTGCTGAATATGAAGTGCCAGTCAGTGTGGTTTGTGTG
>JAPXFY010004967.1:5000-7500 GCA_030674185.1 Monoplex corrugatus | reverse complement strand
GATGGCCGACAACAACAGCTACATCAACAGCAACAACAACATTTTGATAATGTTTTTTAATCTCACAGGTGAAGACAGCGGACCCAGGGTGTGGTCAGTAGGCGGCAGGAAATTGCCCAGTGCCCGTCTGGTCAGTTTGGTAGTACACACACCCAGGCCGGCCAAGAGCTTTTTCACCTTGCTGCTGATGCAGGTATGCTGTGTGTGACTGGCTCTACCTGTTGTACTGTGCAGCACTATCAGTATATTTCGTTGTAAACAGTATACACAGCAATGTTTACCAAATCTAAAACTTAACGTTTTAACATACTGCTTCAGAAGATTGTAGATGTGTTGTCAATTAAACGTAAAAGTTCACGATTAAGTTAGAAATGCACTTATTTAAACTTTTTTGGTACAATTTGGCCTCCCTATCCCGACCTACTTTTGGTTTCGTCTGCTTTTACAGCAAACTTTGATACTTTTTTGTGCACGCCCAGCAAATTGTTAAAAGCTATTTCATCATTTCGGTAGATAGTCTTATTTCGATCTAATATGCACTAAAAATATCTTTTATAATTCATTCTACACGACAAGGTTGTGGTGTTTCTAAAACGGATGGAATGTACATAAAATATAAAGTGGAATGTATAAGATTTTTCCTGCCAACACCCCTACAAAGATCGGCTGCACGTAGACGCATACTGATGTTACCATAGATGATAAATTCATGTAGTAAAACAAAATACGATCTGAAAGTCTTGAAAAAGAAATTAACTTAGACACCCTTGACTGCCTAGTGTACATGAAACATCATGTATTTATATTTTGTGCACATATCCACACACCCCTTCCATCTTCGCCACCTCCTCGACCTCCCCCCTCCCAAATTATTATGTTCATATGTGATGGACCCAGTCAGATATATCTCCATCTAAAACATCACTTGTATACAGCATGCCATATACAATACACACATTACACATGTATATGTGTATATTTTCATATCACTTGTATACAACATGCCATAGACAATATACACATTACACATGTATATGTGTATATTTTCATACCTTTCTATCCGCCATTACACACTTTACATTTCATAGCACGTGTACATACTTTACATAGTATATGCTTTGAACCAGACCCCCAAGCTATGGGTACATAGCTCCACTGCCTTGTGGACATCTCGAGAGAGAGTAAGGCTAGCGGAGGGATCGTACACAAACCGATGGAAGGCAACGGGAAACCACCATCGTAATTTTCCCAGGTTACTCATAGACAGAAACAGAAAAATGGAAAATAAAGACAACGACGTAAATAGGTGCTCCTGTGGAGCAGCTTCGTCCGGTAGGGACCGTCATGCGGCGCCGGTGACACCAGACCGTCAGCAAGTTACTGCGACCAAATCCCCTAAACTCAGATTTAAAAACATCAAAGTTCCAACATTGAATGTCTTGATGTTCTGCTGCCACATATTACTTATGTCATGAACTCATCCTTGTCCTCAGGCATTTTCCCTGAAATTTTCAAATCTGCAGTTGTGCGTCCACTCATCAAAAAGCCTTCCTTAGATCAAAATAGCTTGAAAAATTATCGCCCTGTCTCAAATTTGTCATTTTTGTCAAAACTGCTTGAAAGGATCGTGCTGTCGCAACTCTTGGCCCATCTAGAAAGAAATAGTTTACTTAATGCCCATCAGTCAGCTTATAGGCATGGTCATAGTTGTGAAACGGCCCTTGTCCGGATTGTAAATGATCTCCTTTCTGGACTGGATGATGATAAAATATCTGTTCTTGCTCTCTTAGACTTATCAGCTGCTTTTGATACTATCGACCACTCTATCCTCTTGAGCAGACTTGAAATTTCTTTTGGTATTCGTGGCACTGCACTTGCATGGATCGCTTCTTATCTGACTGACCGTACATTGAGAGTTTGTGTGAATGGTGTTTATTCTGACTTGTCACCCCTGAAGTACGGTGTACCGCAGGGTTCTGTGCTAGGCCCAGTCCTCTTTGTGCTGTATGCCTCTCCTGTGTCCGATGTCATCAATGGTCACGCCATGTTGCACGAAAGCTTTGCCGATGACACTCAACTTCATCAGTCAGCCTCCATTGCTGAAATTGACTCGTTGATGGTACGGACGCAGGAGTGCATTGCAGACCTAAAGACCTGGATGACTCTTAATAAGCTTCAACTAAATGACGACAAGACCGAGCTCATGTTAGTCTATCCGAAAAAACTTCAACACTCTGATCTTCCTGATTCTATGCTGATCAATGACATCCCTGTTCCTTTCTCTTCAGCAGTTCGAAGTCTCGGTGTGACCCTTGACCAGTCTCTTTGCTTCCAACAACATATCTCTAATGTCTGTAAGGCGGCCTATTTGGAACTGCGCAGGATTAGTTCAATTCGTCAGTACCTCTCCAGTGAGGCAACGAAAACACTTGTATGTGCTTTTGTTCTGTCTAGGATAGACTACTGTAATTCACTCCTGGCAGGGATTCCAAAATATTTG
>JAPXFY010004966.1:2500-5000 GCA_030674185.1 Monoplex corrugatus | reverse complement strand
GAAAGTACATGGAGAAACAGACAGACAGACAGACAGACAGACACAGAGACAGAAAGTACATGGAGAAACAGACAGCCAGACAGACAGACAGACAGACAGACAGACAGACAGACAGACAGACAGACAACAATAATGTGTGTGTTAATCTCAATCTGGATGTCGCTGTTTCAGCCTGTGAGATCAAAAAACTATTGATGAATTATCGAAACAGAGACATGAAAAGCAGAAATTAAGGAAAAATGTATCTTTGTAAAATAAATGGTTAGGTGATATTATCAATGAATGGCTCGGTGATATTATCAATGGATGGTTAGGTGATATTATCAATGAATGGGTAGGTGATATCAATGAATGGTTAGGTGATATTATCAATGAATGGTTAGGTGATATTATCAATGGATGGTTAGGTGATATTATCAAAAATGGTTAGATGATGTTATCAATGAATGGTTAGGTGATATTATCAATGAATGGTTAGGCGATATCATCAATGAATGGTTAGGTGATGTTATCAATGAATGGTTAGGTGATATTATCAATGAATGGTTAGGTGATATCATCAATGAATGGTTAGGTGATATTGTCAATGAATGGTTAGGTGATATTATCAATGAATGGTTAGGTGACATCATCAATGAATGGTTAGATGAATAGTATCAATGAATGGTTAGGTGATGTTATCAATGAATGGTTAGGTGATGTTATCAATGAATGGTTGGGTGATATTATCAATGAATGGTTAGGTGATATCATCAATGAATGGTTAGATGAATAGTATCAATGAATGGTTAGGCGATGTTATCAATGAATGGTTAGGTGATATTATCAATGAATGGTTAGGTGATATTGTCAATGAATGGTTAGGTGATATTATCAATGAATGGTTAGGTGATATTGTCAATGAATGGTTAGGTGATATTATCAATGAATGGTTAGGTGATATTGTCAATGAATGGTTAGGTGATATTATCAATGAATGGTTAGGTGATATCATCAATGAATGGTTAGGTGATATTATCAATGAATGGTTAGGTGATATTATCAATGAATGGTTAGATGAATAGTATCAATGAATGGTTAGGCGATGTTATCAATGAATGGTTAGGTGATATTATCAATGAATGGTTAGGTGATATTGTCAATGAATGGTTAGGTGATATTATCAATGAATGGTTAGGTGATATTGTCAATGAATGGTTAGGTGATATCATCAATGAATGGTTAGGTGATATTATCAATGAATCGTTAGATGGTATTATCAATGAATGGTTAGGTGATATCATCAATGAATGGTTAGATGATATCATCAATGAATGGTTAGGTGATATCATCAATGAATGGTTAGGTGATATTATCAATGAATGGGTAGGTGATATTATCAATGAATGGTTCGGTGATATTATAAATGATTAGGTGATATTATCAATGAATGATTAAGTGATATCATCAATGAATGGTTAGTTGATATCATCAATGAATGGTTAGGTGATATTATCAATGAATGGTTAGGTGATATTATCAGGGTTTTTTCTGAAAAAAGGCAGAGAGCGTTATATATTTTCAATGTTCTAAAATAGTGTGTGACATTTCTCTATCGCTGTAGACCTCCTACAACTGACTTACAGCTGTATGGTTGAAAGCACCATCCTGTTTAGCAGTATGTCATCCTCATCCTTATCTCTAACGTCATTGTCATCAGCAGTCATATGATCATCATCATCACCATCATCGTCGTCGTCGTTGTCATCTTATTAATCATCTTCTTCCAAGAGAGCAGCAAGGGAATTTGGTTTTCAGAAAGTATTGGACCGAACTGGTGACAAATTAGAAAGCTGCATTGTCAAATTTTCAGATGTAAACGCAATTTTTTTCATAAGCACGGATATTGACATCTGAATTCAATAGGTATCAATCTGTACACATGAAATGTTCATTTCTGTGTGAACCTCACGCCATGGGGGACTATACCATACAAAGTACAAAGTACAAGAAACAGGAGCATGCTGCCAGGAAGGTTTGTGTGTACTCATACCATTTGATAGTACTTGTCACACACCTGCATTCAGTTGATAGAATACTGATATGGTTTTTCTTGTTGGTGATAATTTCGTGTTTGTCATTTGTCCCATTTCTTTGTTTTTCTTCTAAATGATCATCATCATCATCATCATCAGGTGCCCTGCCACATGGCGTTGGCGACCATGGACTTCCAACCATCTCTATCTCTCGTTGCCCCCAGCATCTCCCCCACCCTCTTCATCCCCAGCCACTCTGCAAGTCCGTCCAGCATTCTCTCCTGGGTCTACCTGGTGCTCTCTTTCCCTCCAGCTTTCCCGTTGTGACCAGGTGCTCCAAATCCCCCTTCCTCATAAAATGGTCTATAAATATTGCCTGTCTTTTCCTAATCTTCCTTATGAGTGATCTATTTGTGTCTGCCTCCATCAAGACTGTCTCGTTTGTTTTCTTTGCTGTCCATGGAACTCTCAACATTCTTCTGAGA
>JAPXFY010004964.1:7500-16308 GCA_030674185.1 Monoplex corrugatus | reverse complement strand
TGCATGTGTTAAGTGCATTTTTGGCTCGAGGGAAATGAGATACGCGGAAGCAGTTTTAGTTAATTTATGCCCGTTTTTATATATGTTTTGGTGCTCTTAGTTGTGTTTAAACATTTGTATCATTTTTTTTATTCCCCTGTGTAATAAACTGGACAGAGTGATCAACGCGAGGAGCATTTTCTAAGATTATGTGCGTGATTGCAATGATGTGTGTACTTCACTTTCTTTTCCTTTTTTTTTACCTGTTGCAGTTTTGTGTATGTTTTGAAACGGTCATAACCGTGATATGTCTGTATGCAGTCGGCTGGGCTTTAAACAGAAATAACAGTAACAGTGAAAGATACGAAACAACAAGCTTCAAACTGATCAAAAAGGTTCAGGAAAATCACACAGCTGCTACAGTCGACTGCTCTAAATCCACTGGCCAAATCCAAGCGATTTTCTTAATATACAAACTATATTTGTAGCAGAATATATCTTTGGTTGCCTGCATTTGGGAAAACTGTAATGTATTTAATTGTTCATACATTTATATCTCCATTGATGATTCCGATGCTGATGTGGAGGTGGTGAATGTGAAATTAATACTTGTGTTCCTTAAAACGTAATGTCAGCTTAGTACAACCAGTCTTGCGTCCTCTGAGTGTTCCCAGTTCTGCGTAAACTGTCTGTTAAGTTAAAATCTGTTGCTTGTAGTAGAAATGTGTTTATGATAAAAACATTTTATTGTATTGTGGAGTGTGGTCAGCACGCCCAGTGGTTCCAGTTCTCTGTGCTCCACTAAACAGTCTGATAATGTGTAGTGCGCAGTGTATCCAATACAGTACAGAGGACAGCGCTGACAACAGTGATATATAGTACATACTTAGACCGGACAAAAAAGATATCAGGTTTTTATAGGATCTATACGCAGATAAGGCTTTTGACATTTGCTATTACTGGTTTTGAGTGTTTACCATCAAATGGCACATGTGATTTTAGCGAATAAGGAAATTTTCCATCGTGGTAACGCTGTCGTGAGATAATTAGACCTGAATATGAAATTATATTCTTGACTAAATCATTGACACTGACGTGAGATGTGTTGAATGTGTTGACACAGTGCAGTGACCAGGGCTTGTGAGTCAGACATGTTTTTGACAGCAGACTGACAGCAGACTGACAGAAGACTGACAGAAGACTGACAGCAGACTGACAGAAGACTGACAGAAGACTAACAGAAGACTGACAGAAGACTGACAGAAGACTGACAGCAGACTGACAGCAGACTGACAGCAGACTGACAACAGACTGACAGAAGACTGACAGCAGACTGACAGCAGACTGACAGCAGACTGACAGAAGACTTACAGAAGACTGACAGAAGACTGACAGCAGACTGACAGAAGACTGACAGAAGACTGACAACAGACTGACAGAAGACTGACAGCAGACTGACAACAGACTGACAGAAGACTGACAGAAGACTGACAACAGACTGACAACAGACTGACAGAAGACTGACAGAAGACTGACAGAAGACTGACAGCAGACTGACAGCAGACTGACAGAAGACTGACAGAAGACTGACAGAAGACTGACAACAGACTGACAGAAGACTGACAGAAGACTGACAGAAGACTGACAGAAGACTGACAGAAGACTGACAACAGACTGACAACAGACTGACAACAGACTGACAGAAGACTGACAGCAGACTGACAGCAGACTGACAGAAGACTGAGAGCAGACTGACAGCAGACTGACAGAAGACTGACAGAAGACTGACAGAAGACCGACAGCAGACTGACAGAAGACTGACAACAGACTGACAGAAGACTGACAGAAGACTGACAACAGACTGACAGAAGACTGACAGAAGACCGACAGAAGACTGACAGCAGACTGACAGAAGACTGAGAGAAGACTGACAGAAGACTGACAGCAGACTGACAGAAGACTGACAACAGACTGACAGAAGACTGACAGAAGACTGACAACAGACTGACAACAGACTGACAACAGACTGACAACAGACTGACAGAAGACTGACAGAAGACTGACAGAAGACTGACAACAGACTGACAACAGACTGGCAGCAGACTGACAGCAGACTGACAGCAGACTGACAGCAGACTGACAGAAGACTGACAACAGTCTGACAACAGACTGACAACAGACTGACAACAGACTGACAGAAGACTGACAGCAGACTGACAGAAGATTGACAGCAGACTGACAGCAGACTGACAGAAGCCTGACAACAGACTGGCAACAGACTGACAACAGACTGACAACAGACTGACAGAAGACTGACAACAGACTGACAGAAGACTGACAACAGACTGACAGAAGACTGACAACAGACTGACAACAGACTGACAGAAGACTGACAACAGACTGACAGAAGACTGACAGAAGACTGACAGCAGACTGACAAAAGACTGACAGCAGACTGACAGAAGACTGACAGCAGACTGACAGCAGACTGACAACAGACTGACAACAGACTGACAACAGACTGACAGCAGACTGACAACAGACTGACAACAGACTGACAGCAGACTGACAGCAGACTGACAACAGACTGACAGCAGACTGACAGAAGACTGACAACAGACTGACAACAGATTGACAACAGACTGACAGCAGACTGACAGAAGACTAACAGAAGACTGACAACAGACTGACAGAAGACTGACAGCAGACTGACAGAAGACTGACAACAGACTGACAGCAGACTGACAGAAGACTGACAACAGACTGACAGCAGACTGACAGAAGACTGACAACAGACTGACAACAGACTGACAGCAGACTGACAGCAGACTGACAGAAGACTGACAGAAGCCTGACAACAGACTGACAGAAGACTGACAGAAGACTGACAACAGACTGACAGCAGACTGACAGAAGACTGACAACAGACTGACAGAAGACTGACAGAAGACTGACAGAAGACTGACAACAGACTGACAGCAGACTGACAGCAGACTGACAGAAGACTGACAGAAGACTGACAACAGACTGACAACAGACTGACAGAAGACTGACAACAGACTGACAACAGATTGACAACAGACTGACAGCAGACTGACAGAAGACTGACAGAAGACTGACAACAGACTGACAGAAGACTGACAGCAGACTGACAGAAAACTGACAACAGACTGACAGAAGACTGACAGAAGACTGACAACAGACTGACAGCAGACTGACAGAAGACTGACAGAAGACTGACAACAGACTGACAGCAGACTGACAACAGACTGACAGAATACTGACAGAAGCCTGACAACAGACTGACAGAAGACTGACAGAAGACTGACAACAGACTGACAGCAGACTGACAGAAGACTGACAACAGACTGACAGAAGACTGACAGAAGACTGACAGCAGACTGACAACAGACTGACAGCAGACTGACAGCAGACTGACAGAAGACTGACAGAAGACTGACAACAGACTGACAGCAGACTGACAGAAGACTGACAACAGACTGACAACAGATAGACAACAGACTGACAGCAGACTGACAGAAGACTGACAGAAGACTGACAACAGAGTGACAGAAGACTGACAGCAGACTGACAGAAGACTGACAACAGACTGACAGAAGACTGACAGAAGACTGACAGCAGACTGACAGAAGACTGACAGAAGACTGACAGCAGACTGACAGCAGACTGACAGAAGACTGACAGAAGACTGACTGCAGACTGACAACAGACTGACAGCAGACTGACAGAAGACTGACAGAAGACTGACAGCAGACTGACAACAGACTGACAACAGACTGACAGAAGACTGACAACAGACTGACAACAGACTGACAGCAGACTGATAACAGTCTGACAACAGACTGACAGAAGACTGACAGCAGACTGACAACAGACTGACAACAGACTGACAACAGACTGACAGAAGACTGACAGAAGACTGACAACAGACTGACAACAGACTGACAACAGACTGACAGAAGACTGACAACAGACTGATAGAAGACTGACAACAGACTGACAGAAGACTGACAACAGACTGACAGAAGACTGACAACAGACTGACAGAAGACTGACAACAGACTGACAACAGACTGACAGAAGACTGACAACAGACTGACAACAGACTGACAGAAAACTGACAGAAGACTGACAGCAGACTGACAACAGACTGACAGAAGACTGACAACAGACTGACAGCAGACTGACAGCAGACTGACAACAGACTGACAACAGACTGACAGAAGACTGACAGCAGACTGACAGAAGACTGACAACAGACTGACAGAAGACTGACAACAGACTGACAGAAGACTGACAGAAGACTGACAGCAGACTGACAGAAGACTGACAGAAGACTGACAGAAGACTGACAGCAGACTGACAGAAGACTGACAGAAGACTGACAGAAGACTGACAGCAGACTGACAACAGACTGACAGAAGACTGACAGAAGACTGACAGTAGACTGACAGAAGATTGACAGAAGACTGACAGAAGACTGACAGAAGACTGACAACAGACTGACAGAAGACTGACAGAAGACTGACAACAGACTGAAAGAAGACTGACAGAAGACTGACAACAGACTGACAGCAGACTGACAGAAGACTGACAGAAGACTGACAGCAGACTGACAGAAGACTGACAGACGACTGACAGCAGACTGACAGAAGACTGACAGAAGACCTGATTTCGTCATGTTCCTCCGGACTGTAGCTTTGCTTTCATAAGAGAAGTCAGCTCATTTCATTTGGTATGACTTCAACACAGAAAACACCTGTTTTTAGTTGGTTCTTTTACTGCACCTGATCTTTTTTAACGTAAAATATTGACTGACGTCATTTTAAAGTGGTGATAGTTTCTTTTAACCCTTTGACTCCCTCACCCTGTCCACCAGCTAACTGCAGGAAGTTGACGAATAGGGTGAGGGAGTCAAAGGGTTAGTTTTTTTGCTTTGCCAGCAGGGTTGACAATGCAAGATGTTGGTGGACATGGTGCAAGAGTGAAAGGGTTAATGTGCGACTTTAGTTAGTGACATGACGACAATCCTGATATGGCCCTTGACAGTCGGTGGGGCTGTCAACAACGACATCAAACAGAAGTCAATTGTGTGTTTGCAGGGTGTGAGCAGTCGGTGGTCAGAAGGAAGAACCATGATCACACTCACTTTCGTGCTCACCGTCCTTATCGTGATTCTTCCCGCGCCAGTGGTATCACGTGAGTGACATTATGTTACTGTTTAATTCTCTGTTTTCTGTTACCTTGTGGTATCACGTGAGTGACATTATGTTACTGTTTAATTCTCTGTTTTCTGTTACCTTGTGGAGATGTCGGGGGCTCTTTCAATACAAATAATATGCTCTTTATAATTTTCCATTGCTTTTATTCTTTCTCCCCATTTATAGCCATGCGTGTGTATGTGTGTGTGTGTGTGTGTGTGTGTGTGTGTGTGTGTGTGTGTGTGGTGTGTGCGTGCGTGGTGTGTGTGGTGGTGTGGTGCGTGCGTGCGTGTGTGTCTGTTTCAGCGCTTAGATTTGATTTTATCAAGATTTTGCGCTATATAAAAGATTGTAATTATTATTATTATTATTATTCCCTTCTGGAAATTCTGTGGTAGAAGTTTACTCTTTGCTGTCACTCTCTTTGTTTCTGACTTGCTCATTTGCTTTCTGTCATCTCTCCTTTTCTCCTTTTCTGCTTTGTTGACTCAAGCTTTAAATACTTTCTATTAGAATGATACAAAACATTGAAAAGTACCTTGTTTGTGAAAGATCCTTTGGAGTAATATAAGCACGATGTTTCGAGCCCAGGCTCTTTGTCAAGTGAAAGAGAAGTGGAAAATAAAAGTGACGTGGAAAATAAAAATGACGTGGAAAATAAAAGTGACGTGGAAAATAAAATGATGTGGAAAATAAAAATGATAGAGCAGTACTGGTGGGGGGTTGGGTGGGGGAGAAGAGGGGGAAACAGTAGGGATTAGTAGGACAAGGAGAGGGCCCGGGCACCGCTACGTGTCGGCAGTTCTGGTGTTCAGGCCCGCCGGCTGGACTGTTCCCAGTCGGTGGATGATGCAGTTCTCCATGTATTTCCTGTATCGTCGGTCTCTGGTGTTTTGCCACACTGCTGAAATCTGTGCATTTTAGACTTTATAAGGTTAACTGTGACCATGGTTTTTAAGTGTTGTCTTTTATCTTAACCTGGTTGTCGTTTTTGACATGGTGTTAACCCTGATATGGCTCTAGTAGTCGGCTGGACTATAAGCAATATGAACTTGAACTTGACGATAAATGTAGCTGGCTGGCCATGAGTATCGAGGGAATATACAGTGGTGGTTTCCCGTTGCCTTCCATCGGATTTTATGCGGACTGTCCGCCAGCCTTTGTCGTTCCCACGACTACCTATAAGGCAGTGGTGATTTTCTGTCAGGGTTTACTCCCTTAGCGTGATTTTCTGTCAGGGTTTACTCCCTTAGCGTGATTTTCTGTCAAGGTTTACTCCCTTAGCGTGATTTTCTGTCAGGGTTTATTCCCTTAGCGTGATTTTCTGTGAGGGTTTACTCCCTTAGCGTGATTTTCTGTCAGGGTTTACTCCCTTAGCGTGATTTTCTGTCAGGGTTTACTCCCTTAGCATGATTTTCTGTCAGGGTTTACTCCCTTAGCGTGATTTTCTGTGAGGGTTTACTCCCTTAGCGTGATTTTCTGTCAGGGTTTACTCCCTTAGCGTGATTTTCTGTGAGGGTTTACTCCCTTAGCCTTGGTCTCTCCTGAGACAGCCACAAGGCAGTGGTCGTGTCACGTACGATAGTGTGCGCCCAAAGCAACAACATGAGTTGTGTTTTATATTCCGTATAAGTTGATTGATTTCTGCACAGGATGATTGATTTGCTTATCGAATAGAATGCTTACAGAAACTTTGAGTTACCATGTATGTATGTATTTGTAGGACAGTTTGCGTGGGTTGATACAGAATAGCTAAATGTTCAAAAATACGAGTAGAACTTTCGGCAAGGTTCGTTCGCGCATACTTTTGATTTAAGGGAAAATTGCGCAAAACGATGTCAGTCTTAATAATCGTCGCGCTATACAGATTCATATGATGTATAATACGTTTCTGTTTGCTTCGCGGACCAGAAGACAAACACCACTAATGCTGCACAAACACACACAAATCGAACCCCTCACGGTCCCCAGAGGGCCCAATGGCGTGCAGTCAGTTGTTGTTGTCTTTACGGTTCGTGCAAGGCGTGTTTTATAGGCTCGTGTGCAAGTCAGGGTTGGATTGCGGGCCTCAGTAGCTCAGTTGGTTGAGTGGCGGATTAACATGCTTATGACTTCCCACTAAAGAAGAAGAGACGCGGAATCCTGAAGCAATTTGACAAAGTCGTCGCCTCATCTAGGATGAATTTCAAACCGAAAAAGCCACGGAGCTTCTCATTGATGAAAGGTAAAATAGACTAAAACAGTAACGTTTACTTTGGCCAGTCAGTCCATTCCATCAATGTCAGAAGAACCAGTGAAAAGGGTAAGGAAACCAAGCAAATGGCAGAAGAAAGTTTGCAGGTAATAGACCACTGTGGCCTTCATGGCAACTACAAAGATTGGTGTTTGCAATTCATGCTGATTCCATAGCTCCCTTGGCCTCTGTTGATATACGACATTTTCATTAGTCACATTGGAATCAGTGGAGGCCAAAATCAACAAATATACAAGGAAATGGCTTGGGGTCCCAACCAATCTTACTGACATTGTCCCAGGCAAAGCAGAAGCTACCCCTAAAATCCATTGATGAGTACAACGCAAGAAAAATGGCTTCTTAGCATGCTTAAAGACTGGTGATAAGGTTGTGAGATCTATCCAGCCCAAGCTGTGGACTGTCAGGAAAAGGAAAGTCCAGGAGGCACTGGTCTCAGCGAAAGAAAACCTCATGGTCAGAGAAATAATAGTGTACACACAGACCAATAGGCAGGGACTGGGATCAACAAAAATAAAATGGAGGTCAAAGGCCGACGGGAAGGCAAAAAGAGAAGATCCAAATAAGTGCGACTGCCCATGTCCAAGCAAACAGGAACCAGAAGAACAAATAAACCAAAAAGAACGCGTATTCAATACAACAAGACAAGACAAGCGCAAATTTTCGGCCAACCGGCCTTTGTCAAGCGCGAATGCACGATCACAAACAGACACCAAACAATGGATAATAAGAAAAGGATTAAAACTTCCCTGCCGCCTCGTCCAGTGGATAAAAAGGGACTAAAAAAGAGATATGGTAATACAAGAGATGAAGAAAGAAGAGGATGCCCAAGATTTCAGAAGGCAGTTCAGCAAGGTCAACAGGGGCAGTGGATGACTTG
Organism: Monoplex corrugatus; assembly: GCA_030674185.1. Lineage (NCBI taxonomy): Eukaryota > Metazoa > Mollusca > Gastropoda > Littorinimorpha > Ranellidae > Monoplex > Monoplex corrugatus. The sequence goes on along the minus strand of JAPXFY010004964.1, from coordinate 7,976 downwards.
GGAAAATGCACTCTAAAGAAGTCTAAGCTGGAATGACCTGTGGCATATGGCCCCTCTCAGAATCAGTTTCGTCCTCAGATCTGTGTATGACCTCTTGCCCTCGACTGCTAATCTGGTGAAAAGGGAGAAATCAGATAACCCTGTTTACCCGCTCTGTCAGGGCAAACAGACAATGGGACATGTCCTGAGCTCATGCAAGATAGCGCTAACCCAAGGCAGGTACACATGGAAGCACAATCAACTGCTTCAGAGGTGGCACAAACGATCAACACTGCCAGAGGAAAAAACTTCCCACCACAAGTTCCAACAATCCTCTACACGGCAGGAAACAGAAAAATGTAACACCCAGAGTATGGAAGCGGGGTCTGTGTCACAGTCTGCACTATGGTATGTGTGGATGAGGCTTGTTCGTCAGACAATGACCATGTCCAGTTGGTGCCGGTGTTTTAATCGAGGATGTCTCCGTGGCACTTTGT
>JAPXFY010004964.1:0-2500 GCA_030674185.1 Monoplex corrugatus | reverse complement strand
AGAAAAGAATCGAATAATGAAAATGTTTTTTTTTTCTCAGAGTAACTCAGAAAAAAAGCAAACTTTGTGTGGCTTGCTCACAGATACATATAAAGCTGGATGTACATATGTATAGAATTGCCTTTAATTTATGTTTTGCCCTGTTTGGTAGAAATATTGAGAAAAAATCTTATTCTTTCCTCTCTCTCTCTCTCTCTCTCTCTCTCTCTCTCTCTCTCTCTCCTCTCTTTATATGTATGTATGCATATATATATATATAGAGAGAGAGAGAGGGAACAAAGACTGTCTTCCAGAATACATATTATTAAGTATGTGTGTGTTTGTGTGTCTGTATGTATATATGCATCTACATACAGACACACATATACACACATTCATACTTAATAATATGTATACTGAGACAGACAGACAGAGAGAGAGAGAGAGAGAGAGAGAGAGAGAGAGAGAGAGAGAGAGAGAGAGAGAGAGAGAGATGCACAACTTGGACTGGACTGTTGATGGCAGGTTTTGTTTTGACTTTTCATATTTATTTGCTTAGTTGCATGTTCGTGTCTGTGCCTGTTTGTTTGCATGTGTGTTTGCTTATTTGTCAGCATGTCCCATGTGTTTGCTTATTTGTCAGCATGTCCCAGTGGTCAGTTTGGGCCGGGCTGTAATGGGACCTGTCACTGCATAGACAATGACGTGTGTGATCACGTGACTGGAGAATGCACTGGCAAGTGTGCCAAGGGCTACATCAGCCCTCCTGTCTGCCAGCAAGGTTTGTGTGTGATTATGTGTGTGTGTGTGTGTGTGTGTGTGTGTGTGTGTGTGTGTGTGTGTGTGTGTGTGTGTGTGTGTGTGTGTGATTATGTGTGTGTGTGTGTGATTATGTGTGTGTGTGTGTGTGTGTGATTATGTGTGTGTGTGAGGGGGGTATGTGTGTGTGGTTATGTGTGTGTGTGTGGATATGTGTGTGTGTGAGGGGGGGGGTATGTGTGTGTGTGTGTGTGTGTGGTTATGTGTGTGTGTGTGATTATGTGTGTGTGTGTGAGATTATGTGTGTGTGTGTGGGGGGGGGTATGTGAGCGTGGTTATGTGTGTGTGTGTGTGATTATGTGTGTGTGTGTGGGGGGGGGTATGTGTGTGTGTGTGTGTGTGGATATGTGTGTGTGTGTGTGTTGTGGGGGGGGGGTTATGTGTGTGTGGTTATCTGTGTGTGTGTGGTTATGTGTGTGTGTGTGTGTGTGTGGGGTATGTGTGTGGTTATGTGTGTGTGTGTAGATATATGTGTGTGTGTGGTTATGTGTGTGGTTATGTGTGTGTGTCTGTGTGTGGTTATGTGTGTGTGTGGTGGTTATGTGTTGTGTGGTTATATGTGTGTGTGGTTATATGTGTGTCTGTGTGTTGTGGTTATGTGTGTCTGTGTATGTGGTTATGTGTGTGTGTGTGCGTGTGGTTATGTGTGTGTGTGTGGTTATATGTGTATGTGGTTATGTGTGTGTGTGTGGTTATGTGTGTGCATGTGGTTATGTGTGTGTGTGTGTGGTTATTGTGTGCGTGTGGTTATGTGTGTGTGTGTGGTTATGTGTGTGCGTGTGGTTATGTGTGTGTGTGTGGTTATGTGCGTGCGTGTGGTTATGTGTGTGTGTGTGGTTATGTGTGTGTGTGTGGTTATGTGTGTGCGTGTAGTTATGTGTGTGTGTGTGGTTATGTGTGTGCGTGTGGTTATGTGTGTGTGTGTGTGTGCACAACTTCTATGTTAACCTTTTGACTCCAGCACCCTGTCCACCAGCATTCCGCATTGTCAGCCATGATAGCCAAGCAAAAACCGAACCCTTTGACTCTTTCAACCTATCTACCAGCTTTCTCCATGAAGCTGGTGGATAGGGTAAGGAAGTCAAAGGGTTCAGTTTTGGCAGTTGGTGGATAGGATGCGGGAGTCAGAGGGTTAATCTGACAATCAGTGACAGTCCTGGAGCTTTAGGACACGTACCTGGGCTTGCGTCATTTTCTTCTTGTAAATACTGACGGTTTAATGGGGTTAATGATGGCAATGGTAATGATGGGGTGTGTATGTGTAGGAGTCCAAGGGTTAATGCTACCAAATCATAAAAACTTCAGCAACCCCCGTGGGATGCCGGGGGCTCTTTCAGTATAAGTAGTATCCCCATCTTCTGGAAATTCTGTGCTAGAAACTTCCTCTTTTCTATCACTCTGTTTCTTTCTTTTTCTTTTGCTTTCTGCCATTTCTTCCTATCATTTTCTGCCTGGCTGGACCGTTCATGTGCGTGTGGGGGATAAATGAGACATGCGGAAGCAATTTCAGGTATAGGTAATTTAGGCCCATTTTTTATGTTTTAGTATCCTTAGTTATCTTTCAGTTTGTATTCAGGTATGTTTTTTTTTTAATCTTGTGCGATAAATTGGACGGAGCGACCAACGCCAGGGGCATCTCTTTAGATTATGTGCGCGAATGCATTGTTATGTGTACTTAATTTTCTTTTACATCCCCCCCCCC
>JAPXFY010000496.1:0-56071 GCA_030674185.1 Monoplex corrugatus | reverse complement strand
TAGGCCGGTTGACTATTTGGAATTATTTTTTTCTGACCTAGTCAACCATCTCGTCATTCAGACAAACCTGTATGCTGACCAGTTTCTCGAGGCACACCCCAATCTTCCACAGTTTTCCAGGGCCAACAAGTGGGAGAAAGTCGACGGTGCAGAAATGAGGAAGTTTCTGGGCCTGGTTCTGCTGATGGGCATTGTGCGGCTACCTTCAATTGAACTGTACTGGTCTAAGAAGGTGCTGTACAGAATTCCAGTCTTCAGCTCCATCATGACAAGAAACCGGTTCCAGGCAAGTAGCTCTATTTTTTTTTCTTTTCTTTTTTTCACTACTTGATTCTTCATCCCTCCACTATTCATTTTGTGTGTGTGTGTGTGTGTGTGTGTGTGTGTGTGTGTGTGTGTGTGTGTGTGTGTGTGTGTGTGTGGTTTTATATATTCAAGTGTGTGTGATACTGTCAGTGTGTGCTTGTGTAAATGTGTGTGTGTGTGTGTGTGTGTGTGTGTGTGTGTATGTGTAGGCTGTGTGTGTGTGTGTGCGTGTGTGTGTGTGTGTGTGTGCATGTGCGTGTGTGTGTGTGAGTGCACATGTGTACATACGCATTATTTATTTCTGTTTGCAAGTTTTCCATACAAGTTTGCTGATTTTGTAAAACACAAAAGCACTTTTTTGGTACACCAGTGTGGTGTTTTTATATTCATGTGTGTGTGATACTGTCAGTGTGTGCTTGTGTGAATGTGTGTGTGTGTGTGTATGTGTGTGTGTGTGTGTGTGTGTGTGTGTGTGTGTGTGTGTGTGTGTGTGTGTGTGTGTGCGCGCGCGCGTGTGTGCATAAGCATTATTTATTTTCTGTGTGTAAGTTTTCCATGCAAGTTTGTTCATTTTGTAAAAGACAAAAGCACTTTTTTATACCAGTGTGGTGTTTTTATATATTCAAGTGTGTGTGATACTGTCAGTGTGTGCTTGTGTAGTGGGTGTGTGTGTAGGCTGTGTGTGTGTAGGCTGTGTGTGTGTGTGTGTGTATGTGTGTGTGTGTGTGTGTGTGTAGGCTGTGTGTGTGTGTTGTGTGTGTGTGTGTGTGTGTGTGTGTGTGTGTGTGTGTGTGTGTGTGTGTGTGTGCCCAGTTGTGGGTCTGCTTACTTATCTTGAAAGTTTACTCTGTATTTCAGATTCTTCTTCAGTTTCTGCACTTCAACAACAATGCAGCCATGCCAGTGCCAGGTGATCCAGCGTACGACCGGCTCTACAAGATCCGTCCTATTCTGGATCATCTGCATGAGAGGTTCCAGGAGGTGTATGAGCCCCGGCAAGCGGTATGTGTTGATGAAAGTCTACTTCTTTGGAAGGGTAGACTGATATTTCGTCAATACATACCGTTGAAACGTGCCCGGTTTGGCATCAAAATATACCTGTGCTGTGAGTCTGACGGCGGTGTCAAGGGAAGTGGTGGCTACTGCTACCGCTTCAAGGTGTATGCTGGAAAGGAGGACCCCGTCAATGAGGTGCAGCCTGTCCTAGAGTCCGTAAATGCAGACAACCCAACTCTCTCGGCCAGCGAGAAGATGGTGCTGTACTTGGTAGCCCCTCTCCTGGAAAAGGGCTACCATGTCTACACGGACAACTGGTACAGTAGTCTGCGGCTGTACCTCTACCTCCTGGAAAGGAACACCTTGGCCTGCGGCACCGTCCGGGAGAACCGGGGTATTCCAGAGGAGCTACGTGGAGTGAAGCTGGACCCCGGATCATCAGCTGCTCTTTGTGGTGACAACAAGATCGTCGCCACAAAGTACCACAGCACAAAAGTGGTGCACCTGCTGTCCTCTGTGCATGGCCACACTGAGGCACCCATTCCACACCGGGGACGACGGGGTGTCAACATGCGTCCGTCTGTTTCATCGAATTACAACAGGAATATGGGTGGAGTTGACAAACAAGATCAGCTGCTTCACCCATATGACTGCTCACGTAAGTCGATGAAATGGACAAAAAAACTGTTTTTCCATTTTCTGCAGGTTGCAGCCTGCAATGCATTCATCTTGCAAAAGTCAAGAGGTGATGACTCCTGTAAAACTTTCCTAAGTTTTTTGGAGAGTGTCATCACCTCTTGGATTTGGCCAGATCAGGTGCCAGCTGTGGAAGAGGGAAAAACAGATGACGAGGTGAGGGTGGGTGCACACCACTTTTTATTTCCACTGCCACCGACACCAAACAAGTCTAACCCCACCAAGCCGTGTCGGGTCTGCACGAAGAAAATAAAAGTGCGGAAGGAATCCCGCTACTACTGCCCCTCCTGCCCATCCAAGCCTGGATTGTGCTTAGGCCAATGCTTCAAGGACTACCACACCAAGTTTGCGTATTGGCAGTAGGGTGTTCTGTGTTAGTTTTTTTTTCCCCTCAGTTATATATATTTCATTTTCTTCTGCTTTTTTGTGCTTTTGTTTTTGTGTTCTTAGTTTTCCATTCTACAGTGCGTTTTTTTTTCTTCACCTGTGTGTGTGTTCACCGTTTTGTGAACGCTGTGACAAGACTGAGTGCCATCAGTGAAAGAAGACCAAGTGGAGTATAGAATGAATCCCCTTGTGTGTTTCTTTGAACCACAATTTGGACAGACAAAAAAATGAACACCATCCCCCAAAGTTATGAAGTAACGAATGCAGACAACCTGAGGATTATGTCCAAGCACAAGTGCTGGATTCCTTTAGAACAGTATGGCAGTAATGTGAGTACAATATGTTCAGAAACACTCACACAGTTCCCACAGTGTTTTGTGTGATAACAAATGGATACCATGTGTGTGTGTATGTGGGGGGAGGGTCTTTCTTTTTGAACAGACAATTGTTTATTTTTTTCTTCAGACTTTTTTTTCCCATAGTTGTCATTTTGAACATTTACCAATATGTATAATATTATACTATAACAATTTGGACCATACTGTGTACTTACAGTGATGTTGAGTAAACACTAACAGAAGTTTTTGTCAGTGTTTTACAGGTTTTATGTGTTGTAACATGTGTATGTTTTTAGAAACTTTTATTTTCTGTAAAACCACCATCCATTATATCCCTGGCCATCTTCCCAATGGCTAACAAAATTACACTATTGTTATATAGCATTATAACTTGGGGTAAAATGAAAGAGAAGCCATAAAATCTAAGTCATATGTCAACAAATGAATAAGCAGTGATTGCGGTACTGAACCTACCCCAAATAGTAAAATTATGCCCCTTTCCAGTAGAATTGGGGTACCCCCCGTAACATACAGATTGTTACACAGAGGGACATTTATTGACATCAGTTTGAATCCCAGGTGTTTGTAATATTGCTGAGCAAACACCAAAAGGTATTTTGCTTTGTTCAGTGGGCTTTTATGTGCTGAATTGTACTAAAACTCTCAAATTGAAAACAAAACAAAAACTGATTTATCACATGTTATTAGTGTGAACCATCATCATTACCAACAAAATCAAATTAGAATGATGTGAAATTGTAAACAAGGGTATAAGGAAGAAGTCCACAAAAAATCTAACAAATAACTCAATAAGTGGATGAGTAATGTACATGTTAGTGAACATACTGCAAAAAGCATGATTATGCCCCTTTTTTCCTAAAAAATAGTACTCCCAATTATGAGCAGATTATGATCAAGAGCAACATTCCTTGGGATTTATATGACTGTCATGTGTTAGTGCTGATGTTGAATAAATAGTAAAACCACTTTTCCAATGTTCTGACTCATTTTGTGTGGCACAGTGTATTTGTGTATACTCGAAAGCTGTTATTTTTTGGTAATTTTTTGTAGTTATGTCAGTTTCTGCTATACTAATTATCAACATAATCAAGTTATTTTGACAGGACATTGTAGACCAATGCATAACAACAAAACATGCAAAACATCTGAGAGATCTGTCAAGAAATAAATGAGCAGTAACCATTTTATTGAACCTACCCTAAAAAGCTAAATTTTACCCTGGCAAGCTGTTATTCGAAAGTGCTATTATACTGAGCATTTAAGGGGTTAATACATGCACCCAATTATCAGTCTTAAGGGAATGCATGTAAGATTTATAGAACACATACAAGTTTATGAACCGGCAAGGCAGAAAATGATAGGAGATGACTGAAAACAAAGGAGCAAAGCAGAAACAAAGAGAGTGACAGAAAAGACGAACTTTTGTTGCACAGAATGTCCAGAAGATGGGGATACTATTCGTACTGAGGGAGCTCCCTGCATCCCTACAGGATCCAAAATGTTAAAATTGTTGCAATGTTACATACATTCATGTGTACTCTCACCAAACCAGTGAGGGGATACCAAGGTCTCTTTCAGTATAAATATTCCACCTTCAGGAAATTTTGAGCTAAACATTTTCTCTTTTTGTCACTCCGCTCCTTTGCTTTTTTCTCGTTGAATGTTTGGATTTGCTCTATGAGACATAAGCACTATGTTGCAGACTTAAAGAACTTCTTCAGATATTTTCCTCTAGTTGCAGTTTTCAGGTTTTTACAAGAGATGAGTAGATTTCATCCTACATGATCATATGTATGGGAAAGACTTTTAAATGTATCTGGACTGGAGAGGATAATTGTATGCTTGGTTTTTAACTGTTGTCTTTTTAACTAAACTTGGAATTGTTTTAAAGTGGTTGTTAGCTCTGATATGGCTTTAGCATATGAATTCAATTGCTTTCTGTAATACCAAAGGAAATAGGAGGGAAGCAGGGAGAATTTTAAATATCAACTAAATAACATAACTCTTGAGAGTCACGGAGTTATCTCCCATGCAGAATTTCTCAAACCCAACACAGTTTGCGCTACCCATTCACTCAGCTAGCATAGACGCAGCCACAAAGCATAAAGTGGTAAGCTCAGAACATTCCTTAAAATTGCTTTCTGTCATCTCTTTCTGTCTCATTTTCTGCCTTGCTGATCCATTCATCTGTATGTTTTCCATAAAGCCTTACATGATTTCTGTCTATAAGGATTGATGATTGGGTAATACATAAATTGCATTTTTAGCTCTAATTAGTTCTAAGGAAACGTGAACCACTTAGTGGCAGTTGAGATACTACAGGTCAGTGACACTTTTGTATTCAGGTTTGTGTTTTTAACCCTTAGCTGTTCACAAGCCCGCAACCGCCCTGCGAAAAAAATGTGCCGATCCGTTCATAGCGGTTGAGACCGCCCTACCTTTTCCGGCACACGTGTGGGGAATTTCCATCACTACTGGCCTTGCTGTCTTATCGCGCATGTGGTTAGAATCTTGGTCAGTCTCGCGTTGAATGTTCTAGAAATAGTACAAGCATTCTGGGATGGAAGGAACTTTCCATTCACTACTGAAAGACTTAGTTACTAATGCTGTGCTATGTGCTTTCATTCACAACTGTGAGCGTGGGAAAGATGGCGAGTTTCAGCGAACAAGACGAATTTGTGGATTACACTGAAGCAGAGTTGCAGGAATTTTTTAGAGAAATTGATCGTTTAGAAATTGAAGAAGAAGATGAAGAAGAAAAGGAAGATGTAGAGTCGGATGTTGAAGTAGGTGGTGATGGTGAAGATGGAAATGACAGTGACATAGACGACGATGTACCGCTGGCTGCACTGGTGCAGGCATGGCGACCGGTGACACGTGGCAGTGAAGTCAGGGAATTTTCACAAGTTGTTGGGCCTAAACATTCGCTGCCCGCTGATGCGAAACCAATAGACTATTTTTTGTTTATTTCTGCCACTAGAATTTTTTGTCAGTGCTGCTGAAGAGACCAACAACTACGCTGGTCAGAAGATTGCGGCAAAGGGGCAACCTGACCCACTTTGGAAAGAGACGACAGCTGATGAAATCAGGGCATACCTGGCTATTCTCATCATGATGGGGCTAAAACATCAGTCCCGTCTATGGTGTTACTGGTCGACTTTCTGTCCGGGACTGTTTCCGGGACTATCATGCGCTAAACACCACGGCACAGGCTACAACCAGCGCTTGTGACACCACTGGTGACACTGCCACTGACAATGACGGTGACAATCACAGTGACGATGACAACAACATCTCACCATCATCACAGTAACTGCAAAGTTGCTGTATAGGCACATATGTGTAAATAGTGTATAGGGAATGAAATCTGTAGACGATCATGTACAAAATATCTTTGTAAAACACTTCTGTTTCTTTCTGTTTATGTTCATTTGGTGACATTGTGACAATTCTTTTCTGTGACATTTGTGTTGTGCCTGTGTATTGGAGGAGCAGAGACAGCGTCGGGTAGGACAGGTGTTGTGTTTACAACTAACAAATGTTGTTTTTAGACAATAGAGCTTGTTTGTATGCTAACCATCGTATTATCACCATAAAAATACCTCTGTCTGTGACATCTTTGGTGACAGGGACACGCACACTAGACCCAGGACACACAAAACCACATGCAAATCAAACTATGGACACTTGTGTATATGTGTGCAAAACATCTTTCTTCTGTACTTTCAAACAAGTGAATGGCAGTATGTTTGTCAGCATGACTGTACTCGGATGAAAAAATGTCAGAAAAATGCGAATACTAGGAACTAGCTTTACATCTAGCAGTGCGAATGCGAAAGGGTTAATCCACCTGGTGAAGTGGACGGAATTGCCAATGCCAGGGGCATCTCCTTAGGTTATTTGCATGAACACAATGATATGCGTAATTTTCTTTTACAGGTTTTTATCTTTTTCAGGGTCGTCGTGTTGAAATGTGTTTTGTTTCAGATGGATAGTAACCCTGGTACGGCTGTGAGCTGTTGGCTGGGCTTTAAACACTAGTAATTATAAAAACGATGATAATTCTTGAGAAAACGCTGAAACAATTTTAAAGTTTAAAAACTTTATAGGAGATGGAAACCTGTTGCACACCTGGGCTTAGGGGTCAGTGCCATCTGGTGAATGACCTCAAGAAGTTTGATACTGATAACTGTAGTGGACACTTCAGCTTGACGTTGTGACAGAGTGAAACTGAGTTTGTTGTTGTATTGGTGAGTGGAAATGACTGCTGTGAGTGTGTGTGGTCATGTATAACATGATCCAGAGGCCTCCAGGGAACTGTTGAGGGAGGGAGGTGGAGATGAAGACAGGAAAAAACAACAACAATGGACTGACAAAGTTGTGGAATGAAAGAAGTTTGTATGTCGTTTGACAACAAAACTGACTTGAGAATAGGTGATGTATTGTTAACCTTTTGATCCCCACCAACCATCAAACTGATAAACTGTACTTGTGATGTGAGCCACTATCCAACCACTCCTGCAAAGCTGTGTGGATAGTGAGGAATGCAAAGGTTCAAGTCTGCTTTGCACACATCACAGACTGGATGATGGTGATGTGGGTCACGTTATGCAGCACCCCATGATCTTCACATAAAGGCAAAAAAAGAAATGTGTAATGATTGTACTATAGTCTCAGATGTGTTAGAATACAGGTTAAGTTTTGTCTTTCTAACATAGAATGGAAATGTGTTGGCTTTAGTCAAGAAGACAAACATGAGTTACTGGTAAAAGCAGAAACGAAACAAAATGTGTAATGATAACATACAGTAACACTAATGTCTTCACAAAAAAAAGTTGTAAAGTGTTTGGAAACAAAACGAAACAACAAAAATAAGTCAATCAACAAAGCCTAAGTTCGTAAATGTAAAAAAAAACAAAAAAGTCAACACCTGTCACCTAAATTCTACAAACAAACAGTGAAACACACACATGTCACACACACATCACACACACAGTCACACACACACACACACACACACACACACACACAACACACACACACACCACACCACACACACAAAAAAAAGAAAGAAAAACAAGAAATGTTCTCGGTGAGCCAAAAGCCATCCTCTCACAACAAAACAAGGAGGAAGTAGCGTATTAGTAAACATAAAGCGAGTTATTGGTTATAGGTAGTATGAATGACTATTCGTTACTGATTGTTATTGTGTATGTCGTACAACATAAACGATTGTTTTGTGAATTGTTGTAGTTACAATGATGTGATTGTGTTATGTAGCCTGTATGTCGTTACAACATAAACTGATTGTGTGTTTGTGTGTTATGTAGGTTTCTGTATGTCGTTACAACATAAACTGATGTGTATTGTGTTAATGTAGGTCTGTATGTCGTTACAACATAAACTGAGTGTGTATTGTGTTAATGTAGGTCTGTATGTCGTTACAACATAAACTGATGTGTATTGTGTTAATGTAGGTCTGTATGTCGTTACAACATAAACTGATGTGTATTGTGTTAATGTAGGTCTGTATGTCGTTACAACATAAACTGATGTGTATTGTGTTAATGTAGGTCTGTATGTCGTTACAACATAAACTGATGTGTATTGTGTTAATGTAGGTCTGTATGTCGTTACAACATAAACTGATGTGTATTGTGTTAATGTTAGGTCTGTATGTCGTTACAACATAAACTGATGTGTATTGTGTTAATGTAGGTCTGTATGTCGTTACAACATAAACTGATGTGTATTGTGTTAATGTAGGTCTGTATGTCGTTACAACATAAACTGATGTGTATTGTGTTAATGTAGGTCTGTATGTCGTTACAACATAAACTGATGTGTATTGTGTGTAATGTAGGTCTGTATGTCGTTACAACATAAACTGATGTGTATTGTGTTAATGTAGGTCTGTATGTCGTTACAACATAAACTGATGTGTATTGTGTTAATGTAGGTCTGTATGTCGTTACAACATAAACTGATGTGTATTGTGTTAATGTAGGTCTGTATGTCGTTACAACATAAACTGATGTGTATTGTGTTAATGTAGGTCTGTATGTCGTTACAACATAAACTGATGTGTATTGTGTTAATGTAGGTCTGTATGTCGTTACAACATAAACTGATGTGTATTGTGTTAATGTAGGTCTGTATGTCGTTACACATAAACTGATGTGTATTGTGTTAATGTAGGTCTGTATGTCGTTACAACTGATGTGTATTGTGTTAATGTAGGTCTGTATGTCGTTACAACATAAACTGATGTGTATTGTGTTAATGTAGGTCTGTATGTCGTTACAACATAAACTGATGTGTATTGTGTTAATGTAGGTCTGTATGTCGTTACAACATAAACTGATGTGTATTGTGTTAATGTAGGTCTGTATGTCGTTACAACATAAACTGATGTGTATTGTGTTAATGTAGGTCTGTATGTCGTTACAACATAAACTGATGTGTATTGTGTTAATGTAGGTCTGTATGTCGTTACAACATAAACTGATGTGTATTGTGTTAATGTAGGTCTGTATGTCGTTACAACTAGATGTGTATTGTGTTAATGTAGGTCGTATGTGTTAAACTGATGTGTATTGTGTTACATAGCTGATGTGTATTGGTGTTAATGTAGGTCTGTATGTCGTTACAACTGATGTGTATTGTGTGTATGTAGTCTGTATGTCGTTACAACATAAACTGATGTGTATTGTGTGTACAACATAAACTGATGTGTATTGTGTGTACAACATAAACTGATGTGTATTGTGTGTACAACATAAACTGATGTGTATTGTGTGTACAACATAAACTGATGTGTATTGTGTGTATGTAGGTCTGTATGTCGTTCTGTACAGTTTCTTTCTCTAGTCGTGGTTGACAGATGGAATACACTGTGTGCAGATTTGTGGTTGAGGAGAGACAAATGAAATAAATGAAACATGATCACCCTGCGTGTGTGTGTGCGTGCGTGTGTGTGTGTGTGTGTGCGTGCGTGCGTGTGTGTGTGGTGTGTGTGTGTGTGTGTGTGTGTGTGTGTGTGTGTGTGTTCATAAATGTGTGCATGTGTGACAGTTTGTGTATTTGTTTGTATATTGTATGTGTTCATAAATGTATGTATGTGTAACAATAAATGTATGTGCGTGTGTGTGTATTTATTAAGTGTATGCACGTGTGTGAAAGTGTGTGTGTGGACTGTGTTTATGAGCGCGCTTGTGTACGTGTATTCACAAATGTTTGCAGGTGTGACAGTGTCTGTGTGTGAAAAAGAGGAGGAGAGAGAGAGCGTGTGCGTGTGTGCATGTGTGTGAGATGTGTGTCTGTGTGTGAAGTATGTTTGTGTGTGTGTATTTATGAATGTATGCATGTGTATGCACGTATGAAATTGAAAACAACATCAACACTGCATGCAACATACAATATTAGAACAATGCTTCAAAAGGGAAAACTAGAAAATGTCAAGATAGAATTGGAAAGATTGAACATCAATATTTTGGGAATAGGAGAGGTGAGATGGAAGGGAGCAAGCATGATAACATCGGGCAAGCATGAAAGATATTCTGGAGGAGACACATGAAAGAGGGGTAGGTGTCCTAATGAGCAGTGACTAAGTCAAAGTCTATCGAAGGATACTGGGCTGTATCAGACCACGTTTTACTAGTTAGATTGGAGGGCAAGCCATTTGATATCAACATTGTCCAAGTATATGCACCAATATCCGAAAGTACTGAGGGAGAAACTGACAACTTTCATGTAGAGTTAGAGAGAGCCAAGGGTCAATGTAAATCACAAGACGTTACCATTGTAAGGGGATATTTTAATGCTGAAGTGGGACAGGAAAAAGTAGACATACTTGGACATCATGGTCTTGGCATGCAAAATGAAAGGGGAGAGATTTTTTGAGTGGGCACAAGTAAATGGATTCATGATAGGAAACACTTGGTTTGAACAACCTAACAGAAGAAAATGGACATGGATGAACCCAGCAGGTTGCAAGATATCAATTTGATTACATCTCGGTAAATAAGAGATTAAGAAATTCTTTATGCAACAGTAACCATAGTCCTGTACTGGGAAAATTGAGACTGAAACTGAAAGGAAGAAAGCAAACCAAAAATAACATCAGACTAAATCTTGGACTCTCAAAGACAGATGAATCAACTCGTGCAAAATTTAGTGTTACGAGTAGTTCAAAACAAACTCGGTGTTCTGGAAAATTTAGAGGACAGCGAGGAACAATGGACTCAGTCAATGAAGCTTGTGAAGAAATCCTTAAAAGTAGAAAGAAAAGCAAAGAATAACTAGGACGACAAAAGAAATTTTAAGCTTGATGAATGAACGTAGGAAGGTAAAAGGGAAAAAAACTGGAAAAGATACATAAGGAAATCAGGAATAGGTGCAATGAAGCTAAGTCAGCTTGGCTAGAAACAAACTGCCAAGAAACAAAAGACTGACAGAAAACACTGTAGGTCTATGTAGGCCTACAGAAATAGTGAAGACACTTGACAGGAAAAGATATGCACATCAGCCAGAAGCTTAAAGTGCTCACTGGTGGATAAACAATTATCCTATCAACAATGGAAGTGCTCACTGGTGGATAAACAATTATCCTATCAACAATGGAAGTGCTCACTGGTGGATAGACAACTAAACTGTCAACAATGGAAGTGCTCACTGTGAATAAACAACTACCCTATCAACAATGGAAGTGCTCACTGGTGGATAAACAATTACACTGTCAACAATGGACGTGCTCACTGGTGGATAAATAACCATCCTGTGAACAATGGAAGCTGCGTGAGCAGGACTTCGGTGTTTGGCAATTCCATATATGCTTCACCCAAATCTGCCAGCAGTTGTATGGCAGACTCCCGTAACCAGTGCAAACCCATATGACCTTGTCCAGGTCTTGAAATGGTGAAGACGGGAAAAGTAGAGGGACCTATCAAACACCAAGCTGACACCATCAGAATGATAGAAACAGTCAGACGGGCAGAGGACAGGCCAGTATTTCATGTTGTGGGCTGGGATTTGGCTGGAAAGCTGGAGGGAAAGAGCACCAGGTAGACCCAGACAAAAAATATTGGACGGACTTGCAGGGTGGCTGAGGACAGAGAGGGTGGAAGATGTGCTTGCGGCGACAAGGGATATATGCATACGGAGGGCCACGATCGCCAACGCCATTCGGCAGGGCACATGATGATGATGATGGGCTTGCGCTGAACTACAGATGTCAAATCTCCAGTGCACGGTTCTACTGTGATTTAAAGGTTCCCTGAACCTGTGTATAAAATCCCATGCGCTGGCAAGGTCTTGAAATGGGGAGGGCGGATAGAAAAGAAACACTAGGCTGACAACACCAAAAAGACGGGAACAATGAGGTACACATTGAAAAGGCCATTTTTTTTAATGCTTTGGATTGGGATTGATTAAATTCGACAAATTATACATACAAGACAAATATTTTTTCACATAAAAGCAACCTATAATTTACAAAACATATAAGACAATATTCTAATCAATGATGGTTTTATTATGTACATCAATATTCAAGAAGATGTCATGAAGAAAATCTGTTTTCTAAGGGGAGAACATTGGCCTAGAGTTGTTCACCGAGCATTAAAAATGGACAAGTGAAAGTTTATACTGGCATTATATTGTTCAATTTTGAATCTCTGGTTTAGCATTCTTTGGAAAGTATGTGTATTCGGAACACATTTGTCTACTTTGTATTCAGATAAAAATTATTTTGCAAGCATTGTTATTATAAGCTAAAAGTCATCTGGAACGACAAGAATATCGCTATCAGCTCCAAGATCAGACTGATGCGTTCCCTGGTCATGTCAATATTTTTGTATGCATGCGAAACATGGACCATAACAGCAGACATTGAAAGAAGGATACAGGCAATGGAGATGAGATGCTTCCGCAAACTCCTTGGTATCTCGTACAAAGATCATATAACCAATAAGGAAGTGAAAACCCAAATCGAAAACGCCATCGGGCCGTATGAAGACCTCCTGACTTCAATGAAAAGACGCAAACTGAGGTGGTACGGGCACGTCACACGATCATCTGGACTGGCCAAGACCGTCTTGCAGGGAACAGTTCAGGGAGGGAGACGAAGAGGCAGACAGAGAAAAAGATGGGAAGACAATATCAGAGAGTAGACTGGCCCTGAATGGAACATCGTTCTGCGGAAAGCTGAGGACCGTGAGGAGTGGAGGAAGTTGGTTGAAAAATCTTCAGTGATGCCCCAACGGTCAACCAGACTACGGGACTGATGATGATGATGATGATGATGATGATGATTATAAGATCAAATACTTCATCTGTTTTTACATTTTCATCAATACCGAACAACACAAGGTTTTCGTGTGATTTTGATGTTGAAGGTATTTTTGCATGAGTCGACGGTCTATTAAAAAAACCCAAAAAACGCAGCCCTGGTGAACAGGTCAAGTCTTTAACAGAGACTTGAAGTGTTGTTGTGTTCATGGTATTACCCACAGCGCATATTTGAACAGGCAAGTGCACATGCCCATGTGTACACACCACGCTAACGCTTTGATGCCCTGACCCTGTCCACCAGTTTCCTGCACACATTCCGGTCTGCCACCTGTGTGCAGGTGGGTAAAAGGAGGGAGTGAATGAACGTGAGTGAACAGAGAAAGCCACCATGAAGATCGCTCCAAGCTTTAACCTTTGACGATCCAACCAACCGGTGACAGGCGCAAGATGAAACCATGTGATCAAAGGCTTCACTTTGTGACCGGGACACGTGCCTGAGAAGACCTTCACTATTATGACCTGCACCACACACACACACACACACACACACACACAACAGACGGACAGAGAAGACAGAGACAGAGAGAGAGAGAGAGAGAAAGAGAGAGAGAGAGAGAGAGAGAGGAGAGAGAGAGAGAGAGAAGAGAGAGAGAGAAGAAGAGAGAGAGAGAGAGAGAGAAGAGAGAGAGAGAGAGGAGAACGTACATACACACTTAGATATACACTCACGCACATGCGAGTGCACACACACACACACACACACACACACACACACACACACACACACACACACACACACACACACACACCACTTACACAGAGGCACGTACATACAAACGGACATGCACATACACGCCACCCTCACATACATACACAGTCATGTTTACGCTATACACACGAACACACACACACACACACACACACATACATACACACACACACACACACACACACACACACACACACACACACACACACACACACACACACACACACACACACACACACAACACACACCTTCCAAACGTTGCTCAACTCCGGTAGATACACATAAGCCTAATCTTTATTTTTGGCCTTTTTATTTATTATTCATTTATTCATTTGTGTGGTGTGTCTGCGCGTGTGCGTATTTCTTCATCCCTTGTTTCTTTCGTTGTTTTCTGAGCGTTTTACCTGATCAATTGATCAAAATTCGGTATTAATGTTGTTTTTCCTGTGGATTGTAAGAAGATAATTGTGCACACACGCACATGCATACATATCATACCATATACCATCATCAAAAGTTATCTTTCTCTCATATATATATATATATATGTGTGTGTGTGTGTATGTGTGTGTGTGTGTATGTATGTATGTGTGTGTGTGTGTGTGTGTGTGTGTGTGTGTGTGTGTGTGTGTGTGTGTGTGTGTGCACACGCATGCACGCACACACACAAACTGAAAAGACAAATATTACACAACACTTACGTATAAACACAAAGGTGCGCACTCTCTCTCTCTCTCTCTCTCTTTCTCTCCACACACACACACACACACACACACACACACACACACACACACACACACACACACACACACACACACACTCTCTCTCTCTCTCTTTCTCTCCACACACACACACACACACACACACACACACACACACACACACACTCTCTCTCTCTCTCTCTCTCTCTCTTTCTCTCCACACACACACACACACACACACACACACACACACACACACACACACACACACACACATATGTGCACACACTGTCATACAGAGACAGACGAGCAATTTCAACTGTTGACATGACTTTATATAAATACATACATAAAATTAATATAAAATAAAACAGTTAAACAAATGCGAACACACGCTGGACTCCTAGAAAATCTGACCACTGTCATTTATGTTTGAATTTCAAAGGAAACTAAAGAGACCAAACACAACGTTGACATGTGTTTTACCAGAAAGTTATGACTAAAACTGCTCTGGTTTTGGATGGAAACGTAGGCCTACTGCTTGTTAACAGTTTTTTGTGTGTTTTGTTTTGTCCTTTTTTTCGATACTACGTTAACATGTTCCTGCTTATTGTTTTTTTTTTCATACTGCCTTTAACGTGTTTCTGATTGTTTTTATACTGCCTTTAACGTGCTCCTTCTTATTGTTTTTTTATACGACCTTTAATATGCTCCCTCTTACTGGATTTCTTTTCGATTCTACCGTAACGTGCTCCTTCTTACTTTTTTCCCTTCGATACTACCTTTAAGGCAGCCTGTAAATAAATAAATAAAAAAGACTAGCACAGCAACACATCTCTTCAAAAAATGAAAGGTGGTGGTTGTTGACAGTGTCCATGTACTGGTCGATTTATGATTAACTTGCTGAAAAATCTGTACAAGTTAGCCTTCTGACTTTGACGCCACTGGCTATGGTTCGTGTCATTCAAAACAAATGCTTATGTCAGAACAAGCATGTGGTTTTTGCTGTTCTTGGTGAACTGAGTTCTGAATGTGACAGCCAGAGAGCTAAATGATTTTGAAAAGGCAGGACTGTTCTGTTTGTGCGGTACTGTTGATAAATCCTGAATCCGTCTGGCTGTCATGATTGTAGTTTATTGTTATTATACTACTTTAACATGCTCCTTCTTATTGTTTTTTTTATACGACCTTTAATATGCTCCCTGGCCGATGGATTCATCATTCTCTCCCCCGAAAGGGGGAGAGAATGATGAATCCATCGGCACTGACTCCATCACGACTGGAAACGCACAACGGATCATGATTAATGACCAGATGGAATTTCCGTGTGCGTGTGGAAGGAGATTCACCACCAAACGCGGCATGAAGATCCACAGGACAAAAATGGGCTGTTTGAAGACTCATACGAACCAGCAGCAGCGCACTGCGATAGCAGGTGAGACGTTGGATGACCAAGGCCAGGATTTAAACCATAGTGCCAAGGACATCCACGCTGATGGTTCTGGTGCGGATTTTGCACAAGCTCTTAACGCCAAACGTGAAAAACTCAATTTGCCGCCTGCCGGTGCAAAAGAACAATGGGAGAAATTAGATGAGGAACTTGTCCTTAAGCTGAATGCGCTAATAGGGAACAGTACGCTGGAACACAAACTTGACACATACGGAGACATCATATACTCTATCTGCAGGGACACTTATGGAGTGAAGCAGCCAAAGACAAAAACGCCTCCCCAGAAATCCAGAAGACAGCAACAGATGGAGAGCATCCGGGGGAGAAAAGGAAGCTTAAAAAGCGAATGAAAACTGCCTCAGAATTCGAGAAGCAAGGGCTCCTGGAACTCTGGAAAGATCTGAAAGCCAAACACAATGCTCTCAGCAAAGTGGAATCAGCAAGGCGAAGAAAAAGCAAAAAGAAGAAGACTCAAGATCGTTTCTTCAAAGATCCCTTTGACTTTGCAAGAAAGCTGTTTGAACAACCCAAATCAGGGACTCTCACAGTGGGCAAGGAAACCCTAGAGCAGCATCTCAGGGAAACATATTCCGATTCTCAGCGCGAGGCACCACTTGAAATCCAGAATCTGGTTTGGCCTGCAGCGCCAGAAGGAAAATTCAATAACAAACCACCAACACTGGATAAAGTGAAGAACGTAGTAAAGAAAGC
The DNA here is from genome assembly GCA_030674185.1 of Monoplex corrugatus. Lineage (NCBI taxonomy): Eukaryota > Metazoa > Mollusca > Gastropoda > Littorinimorpha > Ranellidae > Monoplex > Monoplex corrugatus. The sequence continues at coordinate 39,406 of JAPXFY010000496.1, read as the reverse complement.
CAGAGCCAAGTCAGCACCTGGACCAAACGGAATACCATACCTGCTCTACAAGAAATGCCCAAAAGTGCTCGAGTGGCTCCACAAGATGATTCGATCAGCATGGAGGAACCAGAAGATCAGCGACCAATGGATGAGGGCTGAAGGAGTGTACATTCCGAAGGAGCAGAACTCCAGCAGCATCAACCAGTTCAGGCCAATATCACTTCTGAACGTCGAGGGGAAAATCTTCTTCTCTGTTATGGCAGCAAGATTGACAAAATACCTGACTGAAAACAAGTATCTGGATATGTCAGTCCAAAAGGGAGGCATACCAGGAATGCCTGGATGCTTGGAACATGCCACGTTGATTTGGGATGCCATCCAAAAAGCAAGAACAGAGAAGAGAAACATTGACGTAGTTTGGCTTGATCTGGCGAATGCATATGGATCAGTTCCACACGATATGATCCAGCTGGCTCTCTCTCTTTCTCTCTCTCAGACAGAGACAGACAGAGAGACATAGAGACACACAGAGACAGAGAGAGAATGTGTGTGTGCTTGTGTGTGTGCACGCGTGTGTGTGATACGTATTGGTGTGTGTGTGGGGGTGGGTGGGCAAGTGTGTGTATGAGTCTGTGCGACTGTGTGCACGTGTATGTGTATATGTGTGTGCGTCCGTGCGAGTGTGTGGGTGTGTGTGTGTGTGTGTGTGTGTGTGTGTGTGTGTGTGTGTGTGTGTGTGTGTATGTGTGGTGTGTGTGTGTGTGTGTGTGTGTGTGTGTGTGTGTGTGTGTGAGTGTGTGTGTGTGTGTGTGCGCGCGTGTGTATGCGTGTCGAATTCTGCCTAAAGTCTATCAACGTGGTCACGCCGCCAAATGTAAACGTTACAGTTACAATGTGTGTGTGTGTGTGTGTGTGTGTGTGTGTGTGTGTGTGTGTGTGTGTGTGTGTGTGTGCACGCGTGTGCGTGCGTGCGTGCGTGTTTTGTGTGTGTGTGTGTTACAGAAATCCCAGTGCTCCCATCCAAAAGGACCTGGGTGGAGAGTGGCCAGAGTTCACCATGGAGGAGGAGGCTTACCTGTCCATATCCAGGTCCCCCCGTGTGGTGACTAAGGTAGGACCGTACAAAGACCGTGTGGCATTGTGGAGCACATCCCAGAAAACATCCGAACAATGCTGAGGAAGTATTTCCAAGGGTTCTCAATGCGGTTCTCTACCAAAGAATACATCACGGACTGGATAGACCTAGAGGTGGGCATTGCAATGGGCTGTGCAATCTCTCCCATACTGTTCGTGTTGGCAATGGAAGTCATCTTGAAAGCTGCAATGAAGAGTTCAGGTCCAGTGAATCTGGGAAACCAGATGCCTCCTCTGAAAGCTTTCATGGATGACACAACAGTCTTGTCCATGGATGAGGAAGAGACACACCAAATCTTAAAGCAGCTGGATGAGCTGGTGGCCTCTTCAAGAATGAGGTTCAAACCAAAGAAATCCCGAAGTCTCTCACTGCGAAAAGGAAAAGTGGCAGATTCAGTCAAATTCATGGTAGCCAACCAAGCCATCCCCACTGTCACAGAAGAGCCAGTAAAAAGTCTCGGAAGATGGTATGATGACTCCCTGAAAGACACACAAAGGGGATGTGAAACCAAGCAAACAGCAGAAGAAGGCCTGAAGAAAATAGATAACTGCGGACTGCCAGGCAAATACAAAGTCTGGTGTCTACAGTTCATGCTGATACCAAAGCTGCTGTGGCCACTGCTAATCTATGACATTTGCACCAGCACAGTGGAAGCAATGGAAGCCAAAATCAACAAATACACAAGAAAATGGCTCGGTGTCCCACCTGGTCTCACTGATGTTGCATTCTACTGTCGTCAAGCAATGCTGAAGCTACCTCTCAAATCCATAGTGGAGGAATACAAAGTTGGAAAGCAACTGTAGCATGTGAGAATCGGAAGACTTGTGAGCATTCGCCTAAAGGAGAATGGCAAGAAATATCGGAGATCAGTTCACCAAAGTGAGAACTGGCAAAAAATGAAAGTCCAAGAGCTGTAAACAATCAAGAAAACTCAGCATCAAAGAAATATTGGACACACGCAAACCAAAGACAGGGACTGGGAGCAACAAAAATGCAGTGGTGGTCCAAAGCCAAAAGGAAGGAAAAAAGAGACATGATCATACAGGAGTTGAAGAAAGAAGAAGATGTCAAGAGAGTACAGAAGGCAGTCCAGCAAGGTCAACAGGGGCAATGGACAACATGGGACAGTGCACTCCAAAGAAGTCTCAGCTGGAACGATATGTGGCACATGGCTCCTCTAAGGATAAGCTTCCTCCTCAGATCTGTATATGACCTGCTCCCCTCGAATGCAAACTTAGTGAAATGGGGGAAATCAGATGACCCAGCATGTCCGCTCTGTCAGAAGAAACAAACAGTGGAACATGTCCTAAGCTCTTGCAAAGTAGCGCTAGCCCAAGGAAGGTATACATGGAGGCACAACCAAGTTCTGAAAGTGATCACAGACGTGGTTAGCGAAAAAAACATGACCCCAAACTCACCAATTGCTATGACAACGTTCTACAAAGCAGGAGGGAAACAGGTCTGGCCCGAAATTGCTATGACAACCAGCACATTGCCAAAGGGTCTTCTGGATGGAGCAGTCGACTGGGAGTGTACAGCAGACCTCCCAGAGTGGAGAAATTACCCAGGTGTCATCAGCAAGACAGGCATGAGACCAGACATCGCTCTCCACTCTGACTCCTCGAAACAAGTGATTCTGATAGAACTCACTGTGCCATACGAAAGCAGAATGGAAGAAGCACATATCTACAAGACCGAAAAATACACCGGTCTTGCCAGCACCCTGAAGAAAGCAGGTCTGCGGGTCAAAATCTTCGCCATAGAGGTCGGGGCAAGAGGGTTTGTGGGCACCTCCGCTTATGATCTCATGAAACAACTCGCCATTTCTGGGAAGAAGAGGACTAGAGCCCTTAAAGCGATGGCAGAGGCAGCAGAAAGGAGCTCAAGCTGGATCTGGGCAAGGAGGAACCAAAAGTGAACTTCATAAGGATTAAATCCCCTACAGATGATGTGTGCCCCGTTAGCACATTGGTAAAACCGCGTACCGCAGTTCTGAAGCACAGAATCGCCCAGGTTCGCTCCCCGGCGTGGGAAAAAAAAATAGACAACAGCAGAAGGGCATCCAGGAGTCATGACCTGGATGTGGCCCGGCCCCCCGAGAGTGTAAGGAGTTCAGTGCTGAAACACTTGTCTAAAGGGGGTTACTTCTCTGAAGACCTTCTGTTGTCTAGCTCTCCCTAGAGTTTCTTTGTACCTTGTTAATAAGTTTAAAGTATAAAGATTTTCATATGAGACAACATCGTCTGTAGCGCACACTCTGTGAAAGAGAATATACTGACTGCTAGGGCAGCTTGTTCAAAACAGGGCTCAGAGATGGAAGTATTTATGATATTGAAAGCGTGACCTGGTGAGATTTGAGATAGCTTTAACACGATGTAGAAGAAAAGGAATTTTCAGTGATGTAGGGTTGCTTTTGATGATCATGTTGTGATTTAGTTTGGTGCTTGTGCGTTGTGATGAATGGCTGCGAGATGTATTTCTGTTGTGTGTGTATTATAAATTTTGAGATCATGTGTATCTAGATGAAATGCCCCTCAGCTAAATGACCGATTGATGTAGTGAGCTGATTTAATTTTCTTTGTTTTGTTGAATAAAAGAAGGATATTTTCCACTATTTTCTTGTGAAAGCCCGTTGCGTGATGTGAAGTGTTGACAGCACAATTCATTATCCCGTATAACTTTTCTTGTGTGTGTGCAGTCATCTTGACTGGCATTAAGGGCAGGCTGAAGGGATGCCGTCCGAGATAAACTGTTGACTTCAGCAACAAAGACCATCCTCCACGCCACAAAACAGAGGACAGGTGGAGGGTACGGACAGACAGACAAGAGATGGACACATGGCATTGCGGCATGGACTGAAAGCAGGCCGTGAAGTGTGGGGCTGGAGCTTTACAGCGGCTTTGGGCATTTGACCACAACCATAAGAGATAGAAACAACATCAATACAGCTCTCCTACAGCCCCAGTAAACTGCTGGATCTGTAAGCTGTGGACTTGAAAATACACATTTCAGCTTTCTGTGTTTTCAGAAAACTGAATGCCCCGAAAGAAAATTAGGAACCACACGCTGTACAACAAATGAAGGATATAATTATCTACAAATACATCAAAGCTACAGTACAGCAGTCTACAATGAAATAAATAAACATAGATGTCGACATCCAGGCCCCAATGTGTCCTGTTTCAGCCTGACCAACAGGAACAGTAGCGTTCTGGGCAGTAGTCACTGTTACAGTTCTCCTGGCACCATTCCGCCATGCCCTCCATCCCTCCCATCTTCCCCACACCCACACACCTCAGTCCAGGCGTCTGTCTGGTTAACGACCGCTCCCTGCCTCCTTGTGTTCCCCAGGGGTCGGCGGCCTTCTTCTGTTGCTGTCGCAGACCCTGGTTCAGCCAGGGGTCGGGATTGTCACGACTGTTTGGGTCTGTGTTTGGGTCTGTGTTTGGGTTTTGGGGAATCACCCATGGATGGAGGTTAGGGTTGTTCCTCACCCTGGTGATCCCCATTTTGTTCGTGTTCTGTGAACTCACCCAGGGAACAGCAATGGCGTCACTTCTCCCCTGACCGTTTCGCACCTGGTTTAGATCCAAGTTTTGAGGCCGGAAGGGGGAGTTGTTTTTTGAGGGGTTTGTCCAAGGATCGGCTCCTTTAGTGAAGGTTTTGGTGCCTTGTGTCTGTGAGTTGGTCGGTGGATCAGGATTGGAGGGTGGAGGGACATACAGTATGATGCTCTTTCTGGGTGGTGACCGGTTGACGGTTGGCCTCCGCGGATTGGTCCATGGGTCACTGTTGCGATTCTGTAGAGGAGGGCAGGAAACAGAATTATACACGATTCAATGCTATTATGATGACCAATGGCAAAGTGGTTAGTGCAGAGGACTAATGACTGGGAGTTATGGGTTCGAATCCCGTCTGTGAATTTTTTTAATTGCATTTTTTGTTTTTGTTTTCTTGTTTGTTTGTTCTGATAGCTCTTACTCAGAGTTGAGGAAGCTATGGCTTCATTACAAAGACTGGGACAACACAGCTGATGCTCATCTATTTCACCGATGCTTCACCGAGAACATTGCTAAAACATTCTTGATAAACATGGCAGGTGTCTGTATCTCTCAGGCCGGGTTGATGCCAGGACACATGATGGGAAACATGGCGTACAGTCTGGTCAAGCAGTCTGTATGCAGTCATGATATCCCAGAGTTGAACTTCACAGCATCATCATCATCATCCCCAGTCCACTTTGTCCTGTCCACATATTCATGTCCTGGCATACCCAGCGTAAGGGATCCACTGCATTAACTGTGTGGAGCACCTGGTGTTTTACATGCTTCTTGCTGATGTGACAGTTTGCTTGCAGTGGTTGTTTCCAGGACTGACTTGGCATTTGTAAGGAAAACTGTTTGGCTGTCTTGGTCTGCAACGCTACTAATGTTTGCTGTGTTGACCAACTTTGCTCTATAGTTTGTGCAGTGAAGATCAGCTGGCACTGCTTCAACCTGCCGTTGTCCATTAAGGGACTGGATGTACACCCCAATACTTCATTTATTGACTGTATCTGTAGAAATCATCTTTGGCCACTGACAAAACACCCAAAACAAGTGTGACTGTCCGCGTTCAAACAAACAGGAACCAGAAAAAACATGTAAAAAGAATCAGAACGCGTATTTAATACAACCAGACAAGGCAGGCAGGGAAGTTTCAGTCTTTATCTCCTAATTTTTGTATTTGGTGTTTGTGATCATATGCTTGGCAAGGGCCAGTTGGCCGAAAATTTGCGCCTGTCTTGTCTGGTTGTATTAAATACGCGTTCTGATTCTTTTTTTTGTTTTTTTTTCTGGTTCACTGACACAGTGCTATCACCGCCGTTCCAGTGACAGTCCGTACCGATGTGTTTCAGTTTCAGTTTCTCAAGATGATGTCTCCGCGCACGGAATGAATTCCATATGCACTAACGTCACAGGTGCCTTGTGATGGTGATCATGGCACAAGCCTCAGGCCTGCACATAAACCCATAAGCTGGCCAGGTCCTGGTGTCCTACCTAGCTTATGTTTTACTTAGCCTACATTTTCATACTAGAATTGTATCGGTCTGTCACTGGAACAATCATCATCATTATGTGCCCCGTTGCGTTGGCGATCATGGCCCTCCACACGACCCTTGTCTCAGCAAGTGCATCTCCCACCGTCTCTGTCCTCAGCCACCCTGCAAGTCTGTCCAATATTTTCTCCCAGGGTCTACCTGGTGCTTTCTTTCTCTCAAGTTTTCCTGTTGTGACTAGGTGCTCTAATTTCCCCTTCCTCATAAAATGTCCCATAAATGTTGCTTGTCTTTTCCTAATCTTCTTTCTTAATATCATCTTGTGTTTGCCTCCTTCAAGTTTGTCTCGTTTGTTTTCTTTGCTGGCCATGGAACTCTTAACTCTCTTCTTAGAAACCACATTTCAGCTGCTTCAAGTTTGTTTTGACTTTGCGTGTTGACTGCCCACGCCTCACAACCATACAACAGTATCGGTTCTATATAACATTCAAGAACTCTCTTCCTGATGTTAATTCACACACACATACACACACACACACACACACACACACACACACACACACACACACACACACACAAACACACACACACACACAAACACACACACACACATACACACACACACACACACACACACACACACACACACACACACACACACACACAGTGTGACAAACTTGTCCGTTCTCCAGTTGTCTTTGCCCTTTCTTCACTTTTCCTTTATCTCTGTTTCAGGAAATGCCCTAAAACTTTCCATTCCAGGCTGTAAGAGTCTGTGTAGTGTTACTTTTGAGATGATACTAATGTTGGTCTGATTAATGATAGCTCTTGTTTCTCCTTTAATAGCAAATTTTCGGCCACTTCCTGTATCTGTTCCTTTTTGCGTAAGCCGTTCGATGGTATGATGACTTGCATTTTGTTTGCAAAGGTACCATTTTAAGCGCCTAAGGACCTCAGACTTTCCCAGATGGAGAATTTTTGTTGTAGTGGCATTGCCTGCAAGTTTATCGGCCCGTTCATTTCCCTTAACTCCAGCATGTCCGGGGCAGTAGATCCACGAGAGATTTTCTAGGTTGATACTGTTCATTGCTTGGTGCCATTCTAAGACCTCTATTCCATTTTGCACTTTTTGAAGTAGAGTCATCGAGTCAAAAAGAATGAGGGCTTGGCTTTCTTTCATGTCATCATCCAGTGAAGTTAACAACTGGAGTGCACGCTTGACTGCCTCGATGTCCATTGCTAGGCTGAGGGTTGTAATGTCATATGTAGCGTTTTCTTCATGTATGGTGTTTTCATTCGGTTTCCATACATTTCCATTCTGTTTGACCCCATCCGGATTTGTTATTGGTGACTGATCCATCCGTGTATATGATTACATCTTTGGGGATGTAACTTAGCTGCTCTTTGAGTAGTTGAATTTCTGTATCTTTTCCCTTCTGGCCTGTCGCCACAGTATCTCCTTAGAATTTTTGGTGTGATAGTTTTGTGCAGATTTTTAAAATGTTTTTTTCCCATCTTTTTGTCCCTCTGAGTTCTGTCAGTTGACACACATGCTGAATGGAGTCTTCTGTCTGTCCATCCATGATTTTCCATGTTGGAGTCTGTAGCTTTCTGCTGTTCCGACCATCTCGTGGAGTGGGTTTCTGGGTTTGCCAATGCCCTTCACTTGTTCTACTCTGTCTCACTGTACTGAAGGAAGGTCAAACAGGTATTGCGTAGTCTCCGTGGGTGTGTCTTTTGTGGTTTCGAGGATCACTTTCATTAGCAGGTTTGTCTGTGACAACGTAGTGAGGCTCAGTCCATAACCGATGACACTCAGTATTACAGCTTGGTATAGTTGAAAGACATGACGCTGGTCAATGTCTTTAGCTGCCATGTTTTCAGGATTGAGTGTAGAGGCTTCCACGTGTTTTCAAAGGTTAGCATTCTATCAAAACTGATGCCAAAGTAGCGTAAGTTGTTCGCTCCATATTGGTTCCTCTGAACCTAACTGGCGGAAAGTTTTCACTCTGGGATTGTGACAATATTATTTTCATTGGAACCATTCATGTTGTGTCCGTGCCGTTCAGTTGACATGCTTATGGATTTCCTGTTGAAGTCATTTTCAAGTTGGCTTGGACATTGTGTGTGTGTGTGTGTGTGTGTGTGTGTGTGTGTGTGTGTGTGTGTGTGTGTGTGTGTGTGTGTGTGTGTGGTGTATGTATGTGTGTGTGTGTGTGTGTGTGTGTGTGTGTGTGTGTGTGTGTGTGTGTGTGTGTGTGTGTTGATGGTCAAGAGAATGTGCAGCATAGTGGTTAAATCATCTGCCTATGTCCCAGACACCTGGAAGTGGTTGCTCTAGATCGCTAGTCCTTAAGACGAGATGATAACTAAAGGTCCTGTGTGCAGTACACATTCGGCACACGGTAAAGATCCCACGGCAGCAGTGGAGCTGTCCCTGGCAATTTTTTTTCTCTCAAAAATCCACTTTAATAGTTTCCTTTCATTTTCTCAAGATAACGCCTCCGCGCTCAGAATGAATTCCATATGCGCTGATGCCACTTGTGCCGAGTGATGGAGAAGATCCAAAATTTGAAATGGACACAGAAATACACACACGGAGGGAAAAAGGGGGATGTCACTACTCTGTGACAGTGCTCTCTTCCCGGAGGGAGCAGCCCAAATTTCACGAGGAAAATTTCAGAAGGAAAACAAATGAACAGTAGCAAAAAGTGGCAGGAAAGAAGACATTTCTGGCACAGAACTTCCAGAAGGTAGGGGATACTATTCATAGTGAAAGAGCCCCCAGCATACGAGAGCAAGTCCACTCATACGCTCGACACATTCAGATTTACAAGTATGTTAACAATAACTATCTAGATACACTCACTGTTTGTGGCAGGGAGGGGAAAACCTGAGGCCTGGGCCTTGTGTTGGTCCAAGGCTCCACACTGTTGCTGCCTGCTGGAGGAGGGGAATATGGAGATCGGTTCTGTTGCTGTAGATGGACTTGGTTGTATTTCTGAATCACTGCTGATACTGCAACATCAGACAACGATTCACAGATTTTTGTTATCCTATGCTGCGCCAGTCATTCCGGCTGCTCATCACACCACCACGTTCATTCCGTTTACGTCCCAGTGTCTGGAAGTCCAGGGGAGCCAGTGATGTCAAACTGCTATGGGGCCACTTACCTGAAGAGATCCCCAAGCTGCCGGTGAAGTTGATCAGCACTGCTTGTTCTGATTCAACTTACCAAGGACACTGCCTACTAAGTCCCCTACTTACTAACAACTTACCAAGGACACTGCCTACTATTTCCCCTATTTACTAACAACTTACCAAGGACACTGCCTACTATGTCCCCTATTTACTAACAACTGACCATGGACATTGCCTACTACGTCCCCTGCTTACTAAAGACTTACCAAGGACACTGCCTACTATGTCCCCTACTTACTAACAACTTATAGGAAGCTGATGGACAGGGTGAGGGAGTCAAAGGGTTAAGTTTTTGCTTTGCTAGCATAATTGACAATACAGGATGCCTGTGGACAGGTTGCTGAAGTCAAAGGGTTAACTTTCTATGACGTAAGGCACCACTAAAACAGACTTCAGACCACTCGATTATTCAAGGACAACAGCATTAAATACAGCTAGCCCCAGCCAATCAATACACAAAATAGGACATAAAAACGAACCATAATAAAATACATATGAGTTGTGATCAACTACTGACTGTTATACATATGAGTTGTGATGTACTACTGACTGTTATACACATGAATTGTGATGTACTACTGACTGTTATACATATGAGTTGTGATGTACTACTGACTGTTATACACATGAATTGTGATGTACTACTGACTGTTATACATATGAGTTGTGATGTACTACTGACTGTTATACACATGAGTTGTGATGTACTACTGACTGTTATATACATGAGTTGTGACCAACTACTGACTGTTATACACATGAGTTGTGACCAACTACTGACTGTTATACACATGAGTTGTGACCAACTACTGACTGTTATACATATGAGTTGTGATGTACTACTGACTGTTTATACACATGAGTTGTGATCAACTACTGACTGTTATACACATGAGTTGTGACCAACTACTGACTGTTATACACATGACTTGTGACCAACTACTAACTGTTATACAGATGAGTTGTGACCAACTACTAACTGTTATAGATATGAGTTGTGATCAACTATTGACTGTTATACAGATGAGTTGTGACCAACTACTAACTGTTATACAGATGAGTTGTGACCAACTACTAACTGTCATACAGATGAGTTGTGACCAACTACTAACTGTTATACAGATGAGTTGTGACCAACTACTAACTGTTATACATATGAGTTGTGACCAACTACTAACTGTTATACAGATGAGTTGTGACCAACTACAAACTGTTATACAGATGAGTTGTGATCAACTACTAACTGTTATACAGATGAGTTGTGACCAACTACTAACTGTTATACATATGAGTTGTGATCAACTACTAACTGTTATACAGATGAGTTGTGACCAACTACTGACTGTTATACATATGAGTTGTGACCAACTACTGACTGTTATACAGATGAGTTGTGACCAACTACAAACTGTTATACAGATGAGTTGTGACAACTACTAACTGTTATACAGATGAGTTGTGCCCAAATACTGACTGTTATACATATGAGTTGTGACCAACTACTGACTGTTAGATACATGCCAATGGGTAATACGGTTCATAAAAGTGTATGAGACAAAGGTATAGACAGACACACGTAAATAACTACATGTCAACCCTTAACGATAAACAGAAGTAAAGCAGTGCTAACAGTTGTATTATCATTGCTAATAGTTGTATTAATATTGCAAAGAAAAAAGATTAAACACGGACAAATAATCAAAGGAAAAGAAGGAAGCAGAAAACACCCAGCATGAATATTGTTGACAACACTGTATGACTGTCTTAATGGCTGGATAAAAATTATATTAACAAAAGAAAGAAAGAAAGAAAAATGGAAAGAACACTTCTCCCTTCGGCCAAACACGTAAAACGTCACTCGCATATTCAACTACACACAGCTGTTAGGATCACATTTAGTTACATCCTATTAACGAAAGTTACATCCTACTAACGAAAGTTACATTCTACTAACGAAAGTTACATCTTACTAACGAAAGTTACATTCTACTAACGAAAGTTACATTCTACTAACGAAAGTTACATCCTACTAACGAAAGTTACATTCTACTAACGAAAGTTACATCTTACTAACGAAAGTTACATTCTACTAACGAAAGTTACATTCTACTAACGAAAGTTACATCTTACTAACGAAAGTTACATTCTACTAACGAAAGTTACACCCTATTAACGAAAGTTACATCCTACTAACGAAAGTTACACCCTATTAACGAAAGTTACATCCTACTAACGAAAGTTACATCCTATTAACGAAAGTTACATTCTACTAACGAAAGTTACATCCTACTAACGAAAGTTATATACTACTAACGAAAGTTACATCCTACTAACGAAAGTTACATCCTACTAACGAAAGTTACATTCTACTAACGAAAGTTACATTCTACTAACGAAAGTTACATCTTACTAACGAAAGTTACATTCTACTAACGAAAGTTATATACTACTAACGAAAGTTACATCCTACTAACGAAAGTTACATCCTACTAACGAAAGTTACATCCTACTAACGAAAGTTACATTCTACTAACGAAAGTTACATTCTACTAACGAAAGTTACATTCTACTAACGAAAGTTACATTCTACTAACGAAAGTTACATCCTACTAACGAAAGTTACATCCTACTAACGAAAGTTACATTCTACTAACGAAAGTTACATTCTACTAACGAAAGTTACATCCTACTAACGAAAGTTACATCCTACTAACGAAAGTTACATCCTACTAACGAAAGTTACATTCTACTAACGAAAGTTACATTCTACTAACGAAAGTTACACCCTACTAACGAAAGTTACATTCTACTAACGAAAGTTTTACATCCTACTAACGAAAGTTACATCCTACTAACGAAAGTTACATTCTACTAACGAAAGTTACATCCTACTAACGAAAGTTACATCCTACTAACGAAAGTTACATTCTACTAACGAAAGTTACATCCTACTAACGAAAGTTACACCCTACTAACGAAAGTTACACCCTACTAACGAAAGTTACACCCTACTAACGAAAGTTACATTCTACTAACGAAAGTTACATCCTACTAACGAAAGTTACACCTTACTAACGAAAGTTACATCCTACTAACGAAAGTTACATCTTACTAACGAAAGTTACATTCTACTAACGAAAGTTACATCTACTAACGAAAGTTACACCCTACTAACGAAAGTTACATTCTACTAACGAAAGTTACATCCTACTAACGAAAGTTACATCCTACTAACGAAAGTTACATCCTACTAACGAAAGTTACATCTTACTAACGAAAGTTACATTCTACTAACGAAAGTTACATCCTACTAACGAAAGTTACATCTTACTAACGAAAGTTACATTCTACTAACGAAAGTTACACCCTACTAACGAAAGTTACATTCTACTAACGAAAGTTACATCCTACTAACGAAAGTTACATTCTACTAACGAAAGTTATATACTACTAACGAAAGTTACATCCTACTAACGAAAGTTACACCCTACTAACGAAAGTTACATTCTACTAACGAAAGTTACATCCTACTAACGAAAGTTACATTCTACTAACGAAAGTTACATCCTACTAACGAAAGTTACATCCTACTAACGAAAAAGAAGATAAAAATTGTTCATTTACCTTGAGAAGCAGACTGGTCAAAGCTGATGGAAATGTCAGCACAGTTCTTCAGCTGGTATTGGGGACCACAGCCCTGACACTGCGTGCCCTGGGCATCAATGCCCCACTCCTTGTCTGCAGCAAGTACGGACAGTTCATGACGATTTCTCTCTTAAGCAGTTTTTTTTTTAAAGATCATCGCAATTAATCAGTTTTCTATGTACTCACGGTATTTTTTTTATCTCATTGTCTACGTCATCTTAATGGCCACAGAAAGTGGGACAGTTTTCACAATGCTGTCATGATGATGATGACGATGAGGATGATAATCATGATGGTGTGGAATTCCATCTAGGATTGAGACTGCGTGACAGTGCTGTACTCTACGCTTACTATAATAATATGTCCTGGCGGTCGACGGGATCACGTGATACAGTCACCTGCGGTGTTGGTCAAGAGATTCGAGCAGCACCCTCAATGACACATCTGTGAAGTGGATGAGACTCCACTATGTGGTCCCAGTCTTCGCAATGAGCCCATATGAAGCTCAGCTCCTGGTAAGCGCAGGCTGGAGCCGAAAAATCCCACAGCAATTGTAGAACGGGCTGATGCGGATACAAAACAACAACTTTTCAGTCGGTAGCCCGTTGTGCTAACCACTACGCCACACTGACTGGTTTCCATCTGAAGCACTTGACACCTGCCAAATGCTACCTCTGACTTGGCAGTGTGACGACCATCCCCACAACCCAGCCGCTCACAGGTGGTAGATGACCTTCAGATATGGAGGTTAGCTGCAAAATAAGCCAGGCTTGTCTTGGTGAAATACTGTACAGTACCGTCCTAAGACATAACAGTGTCTGTTCTACATTAGCTGTCCAACAGCTCAGCTGTAAGGGCGCCATGCTCATAACGCAGGAGTGGTAGGTTCAACCCTTGGTTTTATTTCTATCAGAAAGAGGCAGGGTGGCACTGGACAAGCCCACACCTGGAAAATGCTCTACATGTCCTCCGACGGGGCTTAAAGGCCGCTTAAAGTCCCAAGCCCCTACACTTACAGGGTAGGTCTTATGGCCATCAGCTAAGGGCAGTAACCCCTACAGAAAGCCCAGAGGGCTGGAGTCAGAGGTACCAGGCCTGCAGGCACCTTTTAACAAACTGTAGTGTCATGTAATATAACGCTAATGTCTACATCAAGAATCACCTGAGAAAATGTTGCTAACACATGTCGGTAACAGACAAAGACACGATCACCATAAACCAGTCATTGTCGGGTTAACATTGTTGATGTACTGATATTTTAAGAATAAGAAGAACACAACTTAGAAATGTGAAAAGTCCAAATACACTTTGAACAAATAGAACTATTCCAATAAACATCAACTTTCAAAGAACGAGTATGGACTAGCAGAATGTATTGACTAAATAAAACTAAAAATATTTAAAAGTTAACAGAAAATTAGTACACAAATCACAGCAGAAAGAAAATAACCCCACCCTCTGAAACACACAAACACAAACATACATACACACAAGTACACACACGCATGTCCACACACACATTTTCATCATCATAAATCATTTGCGGTCAGGTTAACATCATTAAGGTACTGACATTCAAACAAATAATAATCAGAGACATTTCAAAACACTTAAAGATTTCAAAAGTTAGGCAAAGTAAGAAAGAAATTAGAACTGTTTCATGAAATATCTATTTCAAAGAACAAAGAAAAAGAGGAGAAACCACGATGATGCAGATAACAATAAAAAGAAACGATTAAAAATAATGAACGAAAAAGCCCAGATAGCACACACACACACACACACACACACACACACACACACACACACACACACACACACACACACACACACACACACACACACGCACGCACGCACGCACGCACGCACGCACGCACGCACGCACGCACGCACGCAAAGAAAACAAACAAAAAAATCAAAAGAAGAAAAGGAAAGCAACAGCATCGCACACACAACAACAAATCTTTCTGTCACACACACACGCACAACAACAACATCATCATCATCAACAACAACAAATTTCTCTGTCTCTGTCTCTGTCTGTCTTTCTCTCTCTCACACACACGTATGCACACACATATGCACACCACACAACAAATGTGTCCCTCTCTCTCTTACACACACACACACACACACACACACACACACACACACACCACCACCACCACCACCACCACCACAACCACCATCTCCACCACCACCAACAACAACAACTTGCTTTCTCTTCTTCTCATATCGATCCGTCCACAGCAACAGTAACAACAACTACAACAACAAATCTCTCTCTCTCTCTCTCTCTCTCTCTCTCTCTCTCACATATACCCACACACCTCCCCACCCACACACCAAGATCCTTCAAAAGATCAGAACCACTGAAAGCGAATGCGAACACATTTCAGCTACAGCATCAGACGGTAATCATGACGTACTTCCTGTGTATGTCCATTGCATGACGCAACGTTGACACGCCATAGTGGGCATGATGACGTCAACAGTGTACTCGCCTTTTCCTTGCTCAGGAAGGTAGAATCTAGTGGATGAAACACAGACAATAATTTACACGTATAATCTGGCCGGATGAAACACACACACTGATTTACAGACATAATCTGGCCGGATGAAACATAGACAATAATTTACAGACAGAATCTGACCAGACGAAACGCAGACACTGATTTACAGATGGTTTTAGCTAGATGAAACAGACAATGATTTACAGATGGTTTTAGCTAGATGAAACAGACACTGATTTACAGATGGTTTTAGCTAGATGAAACAGACAATGATTTACAGATGGTTTTAGCTAGATGAAACAGACAATGATTTACAGACAGAATCTGACCAGACGAAACGCAGACACTGATTTACAGATGGTTTTAGCTAGATGAAACAGACAATGATTTACAGATGGTTTTAGCTAGATGAAACAGACACTGATTTACAGATGGTTTTAGCTAGATGAAACAGACAATGATTTACAGATGGTTTTAGCTAGATGAAACAGACAATGATTTACAGACATGATCTGGTCGGATGTAACACTGACAACATTCATACATACACAAACACACAGATTATAGACACAGACACAGACACACACTCACACAGACACACACTCACACTCACCCATACACACACACACAACATACACACACACGCACACATACACACACACACACACACACACACACACACACACACACACACATACACACACACACACACATACATACACACATCCCTGCATTCCCTCTGTGTCTCTCTCCAATCAGCATTCCACGCAAACCCTCGACATCCCACTAAGCTTCAAGTTCCTATAACGAAGACTGACATATTTGGGTCAAGTCTTTGGTAAACTGCTAGCTTTACTCCAAGAAGCTATCAAGACAGCAAGTGCCCAGAAAAATGATATATATGACGTAGCAATCAGGCAGATAAGAGCTACCTTAAGCCACAGCTTCCTGCACTAAGAGGATATATATTTTGACCATGAGCTAAGGAAGGGTAATCCTAACAGACAACATACTGTGCTGGTCAGATTACCTGCCCTGCAGGCCCCTTCTAACAAACCATGCGGTGGACTGCAAACGTCTACACAGTCATCTACATCATACGACAACGGCGCTCGGTCACTGCGGCCACAACCATCGCCACATGTGACCTGACCATGTATATGGTGAACGAAAGGAGAAGAAAAAGACAAAATTGATCTTACATTTCACAAATGCATTGAAAACACAATAAAGTGCCACTATCATTGAGGTTTTACAATTTACGATTAAAGAGACATAACTTTTGTTGATTCATATTGTTAAGTGACCAGTGCTTTATGGTATAATTCATCTCTGTATGGAGCAGACATATGGGGACTAGAGAAAGGACTGAAAACAGAAAGAGTACACCTATTTGCTCTCAAAAGATTTGTTGGCCTAAACTGACGCACACAAAACGATAAGATTTAGGCCTACGGATAGTTTGGAAGATTCCCATTATATGTGAATTCCTTTGTTCGATGCACAACATACTGGCTAAAGTTAACTTGTATGGATAACGCTAGGTTACCAGCTAAAGCTGACAAAATATTGCATGACTTGGATTGCACAGGTAAGCTTTCGTGAGCATCTAATGTTTGTACATGTATGTGCATAAAACACTAGGAATTTGCTTTGACTGGAAAAATTAAGGAGTACATAATGTATAAGGTTTTATAAACTGTTTTCAGCAAAGAATTGTAGACTACAGATGGCTGGACTGGAATATCACATGCAGATTCAGTTCTTGTTGAATGCTCAAAACTTCAGACTGTACTGAAGCTTCTAAGCTTGTAGTTTAGTGTGTATTTAAGCTAGCACTGGCAAAATTTAGATGTGATCTTTCTGAAATCATTATAAATTCTAAATGGCATGTTAAGAATGATAGTACACGTGCTTGTGTAACTGTGACACTGAGGATGACGTTCGTTTTGTTTAAAGATGTCCTGATCTCGATGATTTCTGAAAAAAATTAATTCTTGAAACGTAATGGAAATTCCCACAAGACTAAAGTTATACGTAAAGTCTTGTTACAAAAAATGAACAAGTCGTCAGACTTTTAGTACTGTTCCTGTACAATTCTCTTCTAAGGATGAAAAATGCCTCATAGATATCTATACATTTTGAAAGTTTTCTTTTGTCGCTCATCTGTATAATTATAACATGTAGTGTGACTAGATGAGTGATTGTTAAGATTTCACCAAACATACGGTTGAAAAGTGTCTTGGTATTCCACACCGCTTCATAGGGCGCCATGGTATAAATGAATATATCATCTAAGGTCTGAAGTTTGATTAAGTCTTAAGCCTCTCTCTCTCTCTCTCTCTCTCTCTCTCTCTCCCCCACCCCTTCCCGTCAATTTATTACCACTCACCCAACATGTACCCATCATGTATATACGCTCGCACGCTCGCACGTACCCCCCCCCCCCCACACACACACACACGCACGCACAGATACACACCTTGTCCCAGAGCCGTCAGCCATGGATACAGGATGCTGATCCAGACATCTCTGGTTGAACCACTGACCAGACGGACACACCTTGAACTCCATGTAACCACCTTGGTTGTTCATCATCACCACTTGCAGCTGGGCTTGCTACATACACGATTCATAGCATGTCAACCTATCATGATAACGATAATAGTAACAACGCCAATGATAAAAGCAATAGAAATGATGATGGTGATGATGATGATGATGACGACGACGACGATGACATCATCATCATCATCCTCATCATCCTCATCATCATCATCATCATCATCATCATCATCATCATCATCATCATCATCATCATCATCATCAAGTGCCCAGTCGCATGGCGTTGGCGATCATGGCTCTCCATACCAATCTGTCCCTTGTCGCTGCAAGTACATCTCCCACCCTCTCTGTCTTCAGCCACCCTGCAAGTCCATCTCCCACCCTGTCTGTCCTCAGCCACCCTGCAAGTACATCTCCCACCCTCTCTGTCCTCAGCCACCCTGCAAGTCCATCCAAGATTTTCTCCCTGGGTCTACCTGGTGCTCTCTTTCCCTCTAGCTTTCTTGCTATGACCAAGTGCCTAATTTCTCTTTCCTCATAAAGTGTCCTATAAATGTTTCTTGTGTTTTCCTAATCTTCCTTATTAATGATCTTCCTGTGTCTGCCTCCTTCAAGACTGTCTCGTTTGTTTTCTTTGCTGTCCATGGAACCCTTAATTTAACATTCTTCTTAGAAACCACATTTCACTTGCCTCAATTTTGTTCTGACTTTGCATGTTGACTGACACGCCTCACAACCGTATAATATCATCGGTTCTATATAACATCCAAGAACTCTCTTCCTGATGTTAACTGATAGCATCTGTTGGTAAAAAGGCTTTTATCTTTTTGAATGCTGTTTTGGCTTGGCGATTTCTGCTATTTCTGATGTGCATTTAGCATCTGGTGAGATGACTGTTTCCAGATATTAACATATCAACCTGTTTCAATGTTGTGCCATTTGCTGTTATTTTGCATGAGGGGATTTCATGATTTTTACTGATGACCATGACTTCAGTTTTCTTGCTATTTAGCTCCAATCCTTTATTTTTGCTTTCTATTTTTATTATATTCATAAGATTTTGTAGGTCTTTTTCATTTTCTGCAATCAGCACGGTGGTGCCTGCGTAACGAATGTTGTTTATCATTCTTCCTCCAAAGTTTATCCCAGGGTATTCTTCTAGGTTTCTCATGATGCTTTCGCTGTAAAGTTAAAACACATCTGGTGACAGAACACAACCTTGCCTGGCCCCTCTTTTGATATTTTAGGAAAGAGCTTACATCGTTTTCTATTCTCATTGCTGCTGTTAATTCCCAATACATATTTCTGATTATTCTTAGATCTTTTCCATCAATACGGAGTTTTTCTTGTCGTTGATCAATTCTTCGTGTCTTACCCGATCAAAAACCTTGGTATAATCAACAAAGCATAATAATGAATCCTTATTTAACTCCACTGACCTCTCCATGATAGTTCTTAGGATGTATTGTGCATAAAATATTTCCTGTCCCTTCGACAAAACCACACTGTTCTTCTGCTATTTCTCTTTTGATTCTGTTCCTTGTCCTGGTGATGATTATTCTTATTAGGATTTTTGTTACATAGAGTTCGCATTCTATTGCCCCTGTTTTCTTTGGAAGTGCAATGAAAATTGATTTTGACATATCTTTGGGGATTATTTCTTACACAAAGAAAATAAAGCGAATATGAATATGAATGTGAATATGAAAATGAATATGAATATGAATATGAATATGAATGTGAATGTGAATATGAATATAAATATGAATATGAATATGAATGTGAATATGAACATGAATAATCTTTATACTGACAGAGCCCCCACCAGCCCTACAGAAGAAGTCCCACAGACACACAGGGCTCACCTGTCCAGGAGTGTAACTGCCTGTAATGATGCCTGTATCGTATTGTCCACCTTCCTCGTTGTCACGTGTCTGATCGACAGCGTCTCCACAAAGTCCACACTGGTCACCACGCTTTTTCTTGTACTGAAGACATAACAATACTGATAATAATGAGGATCATTACAATAAGAATAAGAATAACAGTAATAATAATGATAATAATAATAATAATAACAATGATGATGATGATGATAACAATAACCATCATCATTATAATAATCATCATCAACATCGTAATAATACAATAAGATAACAACAACGACAACAATAATAACGATAACGACAACTATAAAGATAACAGTAATGACAAAGATAACGACAACGACAACAGTAACTACAATAATGATAGCGAAAACGATAATGACAACGCTGACATGATTGACAATGCAGTATGCTGATGGATAGGATGCGGGAGTCAAAGGATTATGAGAAATTTGGCTGCCATATCTATCCCTAGTTTCGGATAAAATTGAACATAACCCCTTCTATGTGTGTGTATATATATATGTTACATTTTTCTTTATGACTTACCTGGCCATGTTTAATTTATCTTATACACTGTTTATAATACCTGCCCTTCATGCAGACAGACCCTTTCTTCAAGACGTAGATATTGTACTTGTCTTTTAAACTGTAAGTTTTTGTTATATATGATTTTAGGCAGACACAAGAAGATCATCCATAAGGAAGATTAGGAAAAGACAGGCAACACTTATAGGCCATTTTATGAGGAAAGGGGAATTGGAGCACCTGGTCACAACAGGAAAGCTGGAAGGAAAGAGAGAGCTCCAGGTAAACCCAAGGAGAGGATATTGAACGGACTTGCAGAGTGGCTGAAGACTAAGAGGGTGGAGGAGGTGCTTGAAGCAACAAGGGATAGAAACAGATGGAAGACAATGATCGCCATCGCCCTGTGGCAAGGCACCTGATGATGATGATGATGATTCTATTTTGCTAGTAATGTTTGTTTTTGTGGCTTGTCAAAATAAACGAAATAAAAAGAAAAACGTTTTGCCAGTCATCACCAAACAGACAAACCGAACACGAACATTCAACTCTTTTTTTGAATGTTTTTGTGCTTTGTATCTGCTTCTATGCTAGCTGAATGGGTAGCGCAAACTGTGTTAGATTTGAGAAGTTTCACAACATGGGAGATAATTCCTACGTGACTCTCAAGAGTTATGTCCTTTGGTTGATTCAACTCTCTGTCAATCACTACCAAACAGACTAGTCAACTGTCTCTCAATCACTACCAAACAGACCACTCAACTATCTGTCAATCACTACCAAACAGACCACTCAACTGTCTGTCAATCACTACCAAACAGACCACTCAACTGTCTGTCAATCACTACCAAACAGACCACTCAACTTTCTGTCAATCACTACCAAACAGACCACTCAACTATCTGTCAATCACTACCAAACAGACCACTCAACTATCTGTCAATCACTACCAAACAGACCACTCAACTGTCTGTCAATCACTACCAAACAGACCACTCAACTTTCTGTCAATCACTACCAAACACACCACTCAACCTTCTCTCAATCACTACCAAACAGACCACTCAACTATCTGTCAATCACTACCAAACAGACCACTCAACTATCTGTCAATCACTACCAAACAGACCACTCAACTGTCTGTCAATCACTACCAAACAGACCACTCAACTTTCTGTCAATCACTACCAAACAGACCACTCAACCTTCTCTCAATCACTACCAAACAGACCACTCAACTATCTGTCAATCACTACCAAACAGACCACTCAACTGTCTGTCAATCATTACCAAACAGACCACTCAACTATATGTCAATCACTACCAAACAGACCACTCAACCTTCTCTCAATCACTACCAAACAGACCACTCAACTTTCTGTCAATCACTACCAAACAGACCACTCAACTGTCTGTCAATCACTACCAAACACACCACTCAACTATCTGTCAATCACTACCAAACAGACCACTCAACTATCTGTCAATCACTACCAAACAGACCACTCAACTGTCTGTCAATCATTACCAAACAGACCACTCAACTATCTGTCAATCACTACCAAACAGACCACTCAACTGTCTGTCAATCATTACCAAACAGACCACTCATCTTTCTGTCAATCACTACCAAACAGACCACTCAACTGTCTGTCAATCACTACCAAACAGACCACTCATCTTTCTGTCAATCACTACCAAACAGACCACTCAATTATCTGTCAATCACTACCAAACAGACCACTCAACTTTCTGTCAATCACTACCAAACAGACCACTCAACTTTCTGTCAATCACTACCAAACAGACCACTCAACTATCTGTCAATCACTACCAAACAGACCACTCAACTTTCTGTCAATCACTACCAAACAGACCACTCAACTTTCTGTCAATCACTACCAAACAGACCACTCAACTTCCTGTCAATCACTACCAAACAGACCACTCAACTGTCTGTCAATCACTACCAAACAGACCACTCAACTTTCTGTCAATCACTACCAAACAGACCACTCAACTTTCTGTCAATGACTACCAAACAGACCACTCAACTTCCTGTCAATTACTACCAAACAGACCACTCAACTTCCTGTCAATCACTACCAAACAGACCACTCAACTTCCTGTCAATCACTACCAAACAGACCACTCAACTTCCTGTCAATCACTACCAAACAGACCACTCAACTTTCTGTCAATGACTACCAAACAGACCACTCAACTTCCTGTCAATCACTACCAAACACACCACTCAACTTCCTGTCAATCACTACCAAACAGACCACTCAACTTCCTGTCAATCACTACCAAACAGACCACTCAACTTCCTGTCAATCACTACCAAACAGACCACTCAACTTCCTGTCAATCACTACCAAACAGACCACTCAACTTCCTGTCAATCACTACCAAACAGACCACTCAACTTCCTGTCAATCACTACCAAACAGACCACTCAACTTTCTGTCAATCACTACCAAACAGACCACTCAACTCTCTGTCAATCACTACCAAACAGACCACTCAACTTTCTGTCAATCACTACCAAACAGACCACTCAACTTCCTGTCAATCACTACCAAACAGACCACTCAACTTTCTGTCAATCACTATCAAACAGACCACTCAACTGTCTGTCAATCACTACCAAACAGCCGAACAGATCGTATACCCAGTATCCTCCACACTCCAGCATGTGGTCGTCATAATTTTTGGGCGTGTCCATGCCAGCTCTCCACACGCTGGAGCGACCCAGGGGGACCAGCAGGCGACCCTGCCCCTCTGTCCTGGGCAGGTGTGACAAGAACAGGCAGCATGCCAGTATCACGGCCTGCTGAACGTACTTGCTGAAATGGACAAAGTATCATCGCCACTCTATTTAAAATCTAGCTGCTGTGCACAGCAACATCAGGTCTTATTGTAATTGTTGTTTAAAGCCCAGCCGACTGCTTAGCCATATCAGGGCTATAGCCCCTTCAAAACATACAAAACTTCAACAGGAAAAAAAAAAAAAGAAAGGAAAAGAAAATTAAGTACACATATCAATGCATTCGCGCACATAATCTAAGAACATGCCCCCGGCGTTGATCACTCCGATTTATCGCACAGGAGATTTAAAAAACACCTGAATACAAATATAAGCATACCTAAGGACACCAAAACATATAATATAAACACGGGCATATATTACCTAAAATTGCTACCGCATATCCCTCCTCCCTAGAACCAAAAATGCACTTAATACTTGTACCCAATTATCAATCCTAACAGAAAGTACGTAAGACTTCATCGAACACATAGACCTACAGGTGAAGGCAACAAGGCAGAAAATGACAGGAAGAAATGACAGAAAGCAAAGAAACAAGGCAGAAACAAAGAGAGTGCCAGAAAAGAGAAAATTTCCAGCACAGAATTTCCAGGAGGTGGAGATACTATTTATACTGAAAGAGTCCCCGGTATCCCCACGGAGGAGAGGTAATAACTGTGACCCAAAAAACAAACAAAAAAACAAACAAAAAAACAAGAAAAAACAAAAAAGAAACACGAATAAAAACAAACTGCTACTACTACTACTACTACTACTAGTTCTGAAAACTGTCAAGCTTTGTCAACGAAATACTGTTCTTTCAGTACAATACCTTGTCCTCATCTCTGGCTCAAGACAGACAGGCAGTGGGGGATGTATTGCTGGACACACAGCACACAACGACCAGGCGCACTTGGCCTCATGTGAATCCCTAGGACAACACAAAGTGTCTGACACGGTTACCAACTCTCCTTTTCTTAAAATCCCGCTGCCCTCCCGACCGGCCGGGGGCACGTGTGTGTGCGTGTATGCGTGCGCGTGTGTGTGTGTGTTGTGTTGTGTGTGTGTGTGTGTGTGTGTGTGTGTGTGTGTGTGTGTGTGTGTGTGTGTGTGTGTGTGTGTCCAACTCCCCTATTCTTATAATCGCACCGCCCTCCTAACGTTGGGGGCAAGTGTGCATGTATGTGTGCGTGTAGGGGGGGGGGGGGACGTGCGTGTCTGGTTTGTGTGTGTTTGTGTGTGCGCGTGTGCGTGGATCTTTGTGGGGTATGTGTGTGTGTGTGTGTGTGTGTGTGTGTGTGTGTGTGTATGTGTGTGTGTGTGTGTGTGTGTGTGTGTGTGTGTGTGTGTGTGTGTGTGTGTGTGTGTGTGTGTGTGTGTGTGTGTACTGTAGTGTAGTGTTCAGTGTGTGTGTACGTGTGTGTATGTGTGTGGAGACAGCACGCACACGCAGGCACATGTATGTGTGTGTAAGGGTTAGGGTTCCAATCCTTGGCTCTAAATCTCCTCGCCCTTTCTCGCCGTGTCCGAAGTGGGAGGGGAGGAGCATTTCTCAACTGTTGCTTAAACCTCGAAAGAAGCCAACATCGTTTTCTTAATCCCCCACGAAGAACTTCTCAGTAGCTTTTAAATGTGCAGCCACATGGATGTTTTTGGTGTGCTGTGCTAGTGCACATTGAACACTTTATCTTTTATTGCTTGAATCGTTGTTATTTCTTTTAACGTCTATTCACATATGTGCTTTTAGACGAAAAAAAAAAAAAGCTTTGAAACAGGCCCTTTACGGAGAAAGAAAAAATCTAACAAGCAAACAGACAAGAGCAGGTGGGATTTACAGGTATGCAACAATCATGCTTAATCAAAGAAAACGACCTACAGGACTGTGCAGTAAGTGCCTCGCAATGTGTAAATACAGAGTGAAATCAGTACGTATCTGTTTTAGATTTATAAATGATGCGGGGAAATAAGGTTGAGATTTCGTAATAATGTACATTAAACAATCTACCTTTCACTGGCTATGTATTACGTTGCTTTACAATAATAATAATAACAACAACAACAACAATAATAATAATACATGTATACACCAATATATCTATGTAGAATAAACATCATCACCTGATTTATTGTTGATCATTTATCATTTATGTATTACGTTGCTGTAAACTAAAGTTGTTTTTTTTAAAATTATCATCTGATTGATTGTGCTAGTGTACATAAAGTGGGTTTTTTTTTATTATCTGTTGGTGACATTACTGTACATTAAAGGTTTTATGTTGTTTATTATCTGTTGTTTTATGTCACTGTAGACTGAAGGGTTTGTACTGTTATTACCTGTCGTGTTGTACTACCGTACATTCAAGGGTTTATTGTGCTTGGTATATGTGGCTTTTATGTAACAGTACATTTAAGGGTTTATAATTTTTGTTTATTCTCTCTTGTTTTATGTAATATACATTAGATGGTTTATTTGGTTTATTATCTATTCTTTTTATGTAACTGTACATTAAAGGGTTTATTGTGCTTGGTATATGTGGCTTTTATGTAACAGTACATTTAAGGGTTTATAATTTTTGTTTATTCTCTGTTGTTTTATGTAATATACATTAGATGGCTTATTTTGTTTATTTTGGTTTATTATCTATTCTTTTTATGTAACTGTATATTAAAGGAATTGTTTTGTTTATATCTTTTGTTTGTATGTAACTACGTATAAAATGGTTTATTTTGTTTCTTGTCTATTTTTTATGTAATTGTGCATTAAAGGGTTTGTATTGTTTATATCTATTGTTTTATGTTACTGCATATCAAAGGGTTTGTACTGTTTGTATCTACTGTTTTGTGTAACTACATATAAAAAAAAAGGTTTATATTGTTTATACCCATTGTTTTATGTAACTGTACATAAAAGGGTTTGTATTGTTTATACCCATTGTTTTATGTAACTGTACATAAAAGGGTTTGTATTGTTTATACCCATTGTTTTATGTAACTGTACATAAAAGGGTTTGTATTGTTTATACCCATTGTTTTATGTAACTGTACATCAAAAGGTTTACAATGTATGTTTGTTGTTGTTGTTGTTTGGTTTTTATATAACTGTACATCAAAAGGTTTACAATGTTTGTTTGTTGTTGTTGTTGTTGTTTGGTTTTTATGTAACTGTACATCAAAAGGTTTACAATGTATGTTTGTTGTTGTTGTTGTTGTTTGGTTTTTATGTAACTGTACATCAAAAGGTTTACAATGTATGTTTGTTGTTGTTGTTGTTGTTTGGTTTTTATGTAACTGTACATCAAAAGGTTTACAATGTTTGTTTGTTGTTGTTGTTGTTTGGTTTTTATGTAACTGTACATCAAAAGGTTTACAATGTTTGTTTGTTGTTGTTGTTGTTTGGTTTTTATGTAACTGTACATCAAAAGGTTTACAATGTTGTGTTTGTTGTTGTTGTTGATATTGTTTGGTTTGTTTATGTAACTGTACATCAAAAGGTTTACAATGTATGTTTGTTGTGTTGTTGTTGTTTGGTTTTTATGTAACTGTACATCAAAAGGTTTACAATGTATGTTTGTTGTTGTTGTTGTTGTTTGGTTTTTATGTAACTGTACATCAAAAGGTTTACAATGTATGTTTGTTGTTGTTGTTGTTGTTTGGTTTTTATGTAACTGTACATCAAAAGGTTTACAATGTATGTTTGTTGTTGTTGTTGTTGTTGGTTTTTATGTAACTGTACATCAAAAGGTTTACAATGTATGTTTGTTGTTGTTGTTGTTGTTTGGTTTTTATGTAACTGTACATCAAAAGGTTTACAATGTTTGTTTGTTGTTGTTGTTGTTTGGTTTTTATGTAACTGTACATCAAAAGGTTTACAATGTATGTTTGTTGTTGTTGTTGTTGTTTGGTTTTTATGTAACTGTACATCAAAAGGTTTACAATGTTTGTTTGTTGTTGTTGTTGTTGTTTGGTTTTTATGTAACTGTACATCAAAAGGTTTACAATGTTTGTTTGTTGTTGTTGTTGTTGTTTGGTTTTTATGTAACTGTACATCAAAAGGTTTACAATGTATGTTTGTTTGTTTTGTTGTTTGGTTTTTATGTAACTGTACATCAAAAGGTTTACAATGTATGTTTGTTGTTGTTGTTGTTTGGTTTTTATGTAACTGTACATCAAAAGGTTTACAATGTTGTTTGTTGTTGTTGTTGTTGTTTGGTTTTTATGTAACTGTACATCAAAAGGTTTACAATGTATGTTTGTTGTTGTTGTTGTTGTTTGGTTTTTATGTAACTGTACATCAAAAGGTTTACAATGTTTGTTTGTTTTGTTTTGTTGTTTGGTTTTTATGTAACTGTACATCAAAAGGTTTACAATGTATGTTTGTTGTTGTTGTTGTTTGGTTTTTATGTAACTGTACATCAAAAGGTTTACAATGTTGTTTGTTGTTGTTGTTGTTTGGTTTTTATGTAACTGTACATCAAAAGGTTTACAATGTATGTTTGTTGTTTTGTGTTTGTTTTTTTGTCGTTTTGTGTTTTGTTGTTATTGTTTGGTTTTTATATAACTGTACATCAAAAGGTTTACAATGTATGTTTGTTGTTGTTGTTGTTTGGTTTTTATATAACTGTACATCAAAAGGTTTACAATGTATGTTTGTTATTGTTATTGTTTGGTTTTTATGTAACTGTACATCAAAAGGTTTACAATGTATGTTTGTTGTTGTTGTTGTTTGGTTTTTATGTAACTGTACATCAAAAGGTTTACAATGTTTGTTTGTTGTTGTTGTTGTTGTTTGGTTTTTATGTAACTGTACATCAAAAGGTTTACAATGTATGTTTGTTGTTGTTGTTGTTGTTTGGTTTTTATGTAACTGTACATCAAAAGGTTTACAATGTATGTTTGTTGTTGTTGTTGTTTGGTTTTTATGTAACTGTACATCAAAAGGTTTACAATGTTTGTTTGTTGTTGTTGTTGTTGTTTGGTTTTTATGTAACTGTACATCAAAAGGTTTACAATGTATGTTTGTTGTTGTTGTTGTTTGGTTTTTATGTAACTGTACATCAAAAGGTTTACAATGTATGTTTGTTGTTGTTGTTGTTGTTTGGTTTTTATATAACTGTACATCAAAAGGTTTACAATGTTTGTTTGTTATTGTTATTGTTCTGTACATCAAAAGGTTTACAATGTTTGTTTGTTTTGTTGTTGTTGTTTGGTTTTTATGTAACTGTACATCAAAAGGTTTACAATGTTGTATGTTTGTTTGGTTATGTACTAAGTTGTTTGTTGTTTGTGTTGTTTGTTTTATGTAACTGTACATCAAAAGGTTTACAATGTTTGTTTGTTGTTGTTTTGTTGTTTGGTTTTTTTTAACTGTACATCAAAAGGTTTACAATGTATTGTTTGTTGTTGTTGTTGTTGTTTGGTTTTTATGTAACTGTACATCAAAAGGTTTACAATGTTTGTTGTTGTTGTTTTGTTGTTTGGTTTTTATATAACTGTACATCAAAAGGTTTACAATGTTTGTTTGTTGTTGTTGTTTGTTTTTTTTATAACTGTACATCAAAGGTTTACAATGTTGTTTGTTGTTGTTGTTGTTGTTTGGTTTTATGTAACTGTACATCAAAAGGTTACATGTTTGTTTTTGTTTTGTTGGTTTTAATAACTGTACATAAGGTTTATCATGTTGTTTTTTGTTTTTTATTCAACTGTACATTAAAGGGTTTATACTGGTTATTATTTGTTGTTTTATGTCACTGTACATTAAAGGGTTATGCTGGTTATTATTTGTTGTTTTATGTCACTGTACATTAAAGGGTTATGCTGGTTATATTTGTTGTTTTATGTCACTGTACATTAAAGGGTTTACTGGTTATTATTTGTTGTTTTATGTCACTGTACATTAAAGGGTAATACTGGTTATCATTTTGTTGCTTTATGTCACTGTACATTAAAGGGTAATACTGGTTATCATTTGTTGTTTTATGTCACTGTACATTAAAGGGTAATACTGGTTATCATTTGTTGTTTTATGTCACTGTACATTAAAGGGTTATACTGGTTATTATTTGTTGTTTTATGTCACTGTACATTAAAGGGTTATACTGGTTATCATTTGTTGTTTTATGTCACTGTACATTAAAGGGTTTATACTGGTTATCATTTGTTGTTTTATGTCACTGTACATTAAAGGGTTTATACTGGTTATCATTTGTTTTTTATGTCACTGTACATTAAGGGTTTATACTGGTTATATTTGTTGTTTTATGTCACTGTACATTAAAGGGTTTATACTGGTGATCATTTGTTGTTTTATGTCACTGTACATTAAAGGGTTTATACTGGTTATCATTTGTTGCTTTATGTCACTGTACATTAAAGGGTTTATACTGGTTATCATTTGTTGCTTTATGTCACTGTACATTAAAGGGTTTATACTGGTTATCATTTGTTGTTTTATGTCACTGTACATTAAAGGGTTTATACTGGTTATCATTTGTTGCTTTATGTCACTGTACATTAAAGGGTTTATACTGGTTATCATTTGTTGTTTTATGTCACTGTACATTAAAGGGTTTATACTGGTTATCATTTGTTGCTTTATGTCACTGTACATTAAAGGGTTTATACTGGTTATCATTTGTTGTTTTATGTCACTGTACATTAAAGGGTTTATACTGGTTATCATTTGTTGTATTATGTCACTATACATTAAAGGGTTTATACTGGTTATCATTTGTTGTTTTATGTCACTGTACATTAAAGGGTTTATACTGGTTATCATTTGTTGCTTTATGTCACTGTACATTAAAGGGTTTATACTGGTTATCATTTGTTGTTTTATGTCACTGTACATTAAAGGGTTTATACTGGTTATCATTTGTTGTATTATGTCACTATACATTAAAGGGTTTATACTGGTTATCATTTGTTGTTTTATGTCACTGTACATTAAAGGGTTTATACTGGTTATCATTTGTTGCTTTATGTCACTGTACATTAAAGGGTTTATACTGGTTATCATTTGTTGTTTTATGTCACTGTACATTAAAGGGTTTATACTGGTTATCATTTGTTGCTTTATGTCACTATACATTAAAGGGTTTATACTGGTTATCATTTGTTGTTTTATGTCACTGTACATTAAAGGGTTTATACTGGTTATCATTTGTTGCTTTATGTCACTGTACATTAAAGGGTTTATACTGGTTATCATTTGTTGTTTTATGTCACTGTACATTAAAGGGTTTATACTGGTTATCATTTGTTGCTTTATGTCACTGTACATTAAAGGGTTTATACTGGTTATCATTTGTTGTTTTATGTCACTGTACATTAAAGGGTTTATACTGGTTATCATTTGTTGCTTTATGTCACTGTACATTAAAGGGTTTATACTGGTTATCATTTGTTGTTTTATGTCACTGTACATTAAAGGGTTTATACTGGTTATCATTTGTTGTTTTATGTCACTATACATTAAAGGGTTTATACTGGTTATTATTTGTTGTTTTATGTCACTGTACATTAAAGGGTTTATACTGGTTATCATTTGTTGTATTATGTCACTATACATTAAAGGGTTTATACTGGTTATTATTTGTTGTTTTATGTCACTGTACATTAAAGGGTTTATACTGGTTATCATTTGTTGTTTTATGTCACTGTACATTAAAGGGTTATGCTGGTTATCATTTGTTGTTTTATGTCACTGTACATTAAAGGGTTATGCTGGTTATCATTTGTTGTATTATGTCACTATACATTAAAGGGTTTATACTGGTTATTATTTGTTGTTTTATGTCACTGTACATTAAAGGGTTTATACTGGTTATCATTTTTTGTTTTATGTCACTGTACATTAAAGGGTTTATACTGGTTATCATTTGTTGTTTTATGTCACTGTACATTAAAGGGTTTATACTGGTTATCATTTGTTGTTTTATGTCACTGTACATTAAAGGGTTTATACTGGTTATTATTTGTTGTTTTATGTCACTGTACATTAAAGGGTTTATACTGGTTATCATTTGTTGTTTTATGTCACTGTACATTAAAGGGTTTATACTGGTTATTATTTGTTGTTTTATGTCACTGTACATTAAAGGGTTTATATTGGTTATTATTTGTTGCTTTCTGTCACTGTACATTAAAGGGTTTATACTGGTTATCATTTGTTGTTTTATGTCACTGTACATGAAAGGGTTATACTGGTTATTATTTGTTGTTTTATGTCACTGTACATTAAAGGGTTATGCTGGTTATTATTTGTTGCTTTATGTAGGTGTTCATCAAAGGGCATCTATTGTTTACTATCTGCTGTTTTCATGTAATTGTACATTAAAAGGTTTATTTTATTTATCATCTGTTATGTTATGTAACTGTATATTAAAGGGTTAATTTTGTTTATCATCTTTTTAAATAACTACATTAAAGGGTTAATTTTGTTTATCATCAGGTATCTTATGTAACTGTATATTAAAGGGTTAATTTTGTTTATCATCTTTTTATGTAACTGTGCATTAAAGGGTTAATTTTGTTTCTCAGCTGTTGTTTTTATGTAACTGTACATTAAAGGGTTAATGTGGTTTCCGTAATGTTGCAGGTATTCGACGGCAAAGTGGTTTCCGTAATGTTGCAGGTATTCGACGGCAAAGTGGTTTCCGTAATGTTGCAGGTATTCGACGGCAAAGTGGTTTCCGTAATGTTGCAGGTATTCGACGGCAAAGTGGTTTCCGTAATGTTGCAGGTATTCGACGGCAAAGTGGTTTCCGTAATGTTGCAGGTATTCGATGGCAAAGTGGTTTCCGTAATGTAGCTGGTATTCGATGGCAAAGTGGTTTCCGTAATGTTGCAGGTATTCGATGGCAAAGTGGTTTCCGTAATGTTGCAGGTGTCCGATAGGAGAGCAAAGTGGTTTCCGTAATGTTGCAGGTGTCCGATAGGAGAGCAAAGTCGTTTCCGTAATGTTGCAGGTGTCCGATAGGAGAGCAAAGTGGTTTCCGTAATGTTGCAGGTGTCCGATAGGAGAGCAAAGTGGTTTCCGTAATGTTGCAGGTGTCCGATAGGAGAGCAAAGTGGTTTCCGTAATGTTGCAGGTGTCCGATAGGAGAGCAAAGTGGTTTCCGTAATGTTGCAGGTGTCCGATAGGAGAGCAAAGTCGTTTCCGAAATGTTGCAGGTGTCCGATAGCAAATTTATTGTTTGTTTATTGCTATTGTTGTTTAAAGCCCAGCCGACTGCGTAGAGCCATATCAGCGCTGTAACTGCTTCAAGACGTACAAAAGTTCAACAGGAAAAAAAAAAAAAGAAGAAAATTTAAGTACACATATCAATGCATCCGTGCACATAATCTAAGGGCGTTGGCTACTCTGTCCAATTTATCGCACAGGGGATTTAAAAAAACCCCACTTGAACACAAATTTAAGCATACCTAAGGACACCAAAGCATATATAAAAACGGGCATAGATTACCTAAAATTGCTTCTGCATATCGCACCTCCCTAGAGCCAAAAATGCGCTTAATACAGACAAAAGAGAGAAAGAGAAGGAAAGCTACCCAGCCACAGCTATCTGCCTTACCGTGCGTTAGTTGTACCGAGGACTGTCTGTCAAGAATCGGCTTGTCCAGCCACAAGCCCACGTACAACTGAATCCTCAACTGTGTGCACCCATTAAATAATGGCACAAAACGGAACCATCATATCACCACTGCCAGGAAAACAACCCCCATGGGACTGAGGATACCTCCCCTATGGGACTGAGGATACCTCCCCCATAGGACTGAGGATACCTCCCCCATAGGACTGAGGATACCTCCCCTATGGGACTGAGGATACATCCCCCATAGGACTGAGGATACCTCCCCCATGGGACTGAGGATACATCCCCCATAGGACTGAGGATACCTCCCCTATAGGACTGAGGATACCTCCCCCATAGGACTGAGAATACCTCCCCCATAGGACTGAGGATACCTCCCCTATGGGACTGAGGATACATCCCCCATGGAACTGAGGATACCTCCCCCATGGGACTGAGGATACCTCCCCCATAGGACTGAGGATACCTCCCCCATGGGACTGAGGATACCTCCCCCATAGGACTGAGGATACCTCCCCCATAGGACTGAGGATACCTCCCCCATAGGACTGAGGATACCTCCCCCATAGGACTGAGGATACCTCCCCCATAGGACTGAGGATACCTCCCCCATAGGACTGAGGATACCTCCCCTATGGGACTGAGGATACCTCCCCCATGGGACTGAGGACACCTCCCCCATGGGACTGAGGATACCTCCCCTATGGGACTGAGGATACATCCCCCATAGGACTGAGGATACCTCCCCCATGGGACTGAGGATACCTCCCCCATAGGACTGAGGATACCTCCCCCATAGGACTGAGGATACCTCCCCCATAGGACTGAGGATACCTCCCCCATAGGACTGAGGATACCTCCCCCATAGGACTGAGGATACCTCCCCCATAGGACTGAGGATACCTTCCCCATAGGACTGAGGATACCTCCCCCATAGGACTGAGGATACCTCCCCCATAGGACTGAGGATACCTCCTCCATAGGACTGAGGATACCTCCCCTATGGGACTGAGGATACCTCCCCCATGGGACTGAGGACACCTCCCCCATGGGACTGAGGATACCTCCCCTATGGGACTGAGGATATCTCCCCCATGGGACTGAGGATACCTCCCCTATGGGACTGAGGATACCTCCCCTATGGGACTGAGGATACCTCCCCTATGGGACTGAGGATACCTCCCCTATGGGACTGAGGATACCTCCTCAATGGGACTGAGGATACCTCCCCCATGGGACTGAGAATACCTCCCCTATGGGACTGAGGATACCTCCCCCATGGGACTGAGGATACCTCCCCCATAGGACTGAGGACACCTCCCCTATGGGATTGAGGATACCTCCCCTATGGGACTGAGGATACCTCCCCTATGGGACTGAGGATACCTCCCCTATGGGACTGAGGATACCTCCCCTATGGGACTGAGGATACCTCCCCCATGGGACTGAGGATACATCCCCCATAGGACTGAGGATACCTCCCCCATGGGACTGAGGATACATCCCCCATAGGACTGAGGATACCTCCCCTATAGGACTGAGGATACCTCCCCCATAGGACTGAGAATACCTCCCCCATAGGACTGAGGATACCTCCCCTATGGGACTGAGGATACATCCCCCATGGAACTGAGGATACCTCCCCCATGGGACTGAGGATACCTCCCCCATAGGACTGAGGATACCTCCCCCATGGGACTGAGGATACCTCCCCCATAGGACTGAGGATACCTCCCCCATAGGACTGAGGATACCTACCCCATAGGACTGAGGATACCTCCCCCATAGGACTGAGGATACCTCCCCCATAGGACTGAGGATACCTCCCCCATAGGACTGAGGATACCTCCCCTATGGGACTGAGGATACCTCCCCCATGGGACTGAGGACACCTCCCCCATGGGACTGAGGATACCTCCCCTATGGGACTGAGGATACATCCCCCATAGGACTGAGGATACCTCCCCCATGGGACTGAGGATACCTCCCCCATAGGACTGAGGATACCTCCCCCATAGGACTGAGGATACCTCCCCCATAGGACTGAGGATACCTCCCCCATAGGACTGAGGATACCTCCCCCATAGGACTGAGGATACCTCCCCCATAGGACTGAGGATACCTTCCCCATAGGACTGAGGATACCTCCCCCATAGGACTGAGGATACCTCCCCCATAGGACTGAGGATACCTCCTCCATAGGACTGAGGATACCTCCCCTATGGGACTGAGGATACCTCCCCCATGGGACTGAGGACACCTCCCCCATGGGACTGAGGATACCTCCCCTATGGGACTGAGGATATCTCCCCCATGGGACTGAGGATACCTCCCCTATGGGACTGAGGATACCTCCCCTATGGGACTGAGGATACCTCCCCTATGGGACTGAGGATACCTCCCCTATGGGACTGAGGATACCTCCTCAATGGGACTGAGGATACCTCCCCCATGGGACTGAGAATACCTCCCCTATGGGACTGAGGATACCTCCCCCATGGGACTGAGGATACCTCCCCCATAGGACTGAGGATACCTCCCCTATGGGATTGAGGATACCTCCCCTATGGGACTGAGGATACCTCCCCTATGGGACTGAGGATACCTCCCCTATGGGATTGAGGATACCTCCCCTATGGGACTGAGGATACCTCCCCCATGGGACTGAGGATACATCCCCCATAGGACTGAGGATACCTCCCCCATAGGACTGAGGATACCTCCCCTATGGGATTGAGGATACCTCCCCTATGGGACTGAGGATACCTCTCCTATGGGACTGAGGATACCTCCCCTATGGGACTGAGGATACCTCCCCTATGGGACTGAGGATACCTCCCCCATGGGACTGAGGATACCTCCCCCATAGGACTGAGGATACCTCCCCTATGGGACTGAGGACACCTCCCCTATGGGACTGAGGATACCTCCCCTATGGGACTGAGGATACCTCCCCCATGGGGATGCCAGGAGCTCTTTCAGTATAAATAGTGTCCCCACCTTCTGGAAAGTCTGTGCTAGAAATTTCCTCTTTTCTGTCACTCTCTCTGTTTCTTTCTTCCTCTTTCTTCCTATCATTATCTGCCTTGCTGGTCCGTTCATCTGCACATATTCAATTAAGTCTTACGTACTTTTTCTTAGGATCGATAATTGGGTACATGTATTAAAAGTGCATTTTTGGCTCTAGGGAGGTGAGATACGCGGAAGCAATTTTAGGTAATTTATGCCCGTTTTTATATATGTTTTGGTGTCCATAAGTATGCTTAAATTTGTAATCAGGTGTGTGTGTGTTTTTTTAATCTCCTGCGCGATAAATTGGACGGAATGGTCAACGCCAGGGGCATGTCCTAAGATTATGTGCGCGAATGCATTGATAGTGTAATTAATATCCTTTTCCTTTTTTTCCTGTTGATGTTTTGTATGTTTTGAGGTGGTTGTAGCCTTGATATGGCTCAACGCAGTCGGCTGGGTTTTAAACAATAATAACAATAACATTAACTGAGGATACGTATCTGTATTCATTTTCCTTACTAGTGCGATATTTTCCTGTCTGTATCCACAAGACTTGGCCAACAGTCAAAACGTGACTAGCACCTCGTTTCACCTGTGGCCAAACTTTCATTGGCGGGAGAGAGCTAACTGCTTTCCGGCCTGCCACGCGCTAACGGGACATTTTGCACGTGGCCGTCTCGCGCTGACGTGTCAGCGCTACCACTTATATCACAAGCGCGTGACAGACACGACCCTTTTGACTGTCGCTTGAGGGGACCTGTCCTCCTAATGGTCGGGAGTACATGCGACCCACAACTCGCCACAGCTGTGCCATGCACCTGGCGAACAGCGCACTCCTTGCAGTGTGCTTTTAAAAAATTTTTTTTTTTTTTTAGGAAGATTGATACCTGTTACTGTCACCGTTAACATCAACGAGTTTGATGGTGACCACTGTAGCCGACTCCACAACTCTCCTGCATTCACTCCAGTCTGGACTTCTCTGTGTTACTTCACAGACATTCAAACCACTAATGTTGGTGGTCCTTCATATAACAGGTGGGTGGTCTGCCCGGATTTCTTCTGGCCTCGACTTTTCCTGGTAAAACTGGTCATTAGGGTTGTGTTGGTGTTGGGGGTTGCAGGGCTGCTGTCTCATTTTTCTTTTGTTGATTTCCGCCATCAGTTGATGTTCAATGGTGAGTTTGTTCAAAATGCTTTCATTTGTTGATTTCTGCCATCAGTTGATGTTCAATGGTGAGTTTGTTCAAAATGCTTTCATTTGTTGATTTCCGCCATCAGTTGATGTTCAATGGTGAGTTTGTTCAAAATGCTTTCATTTGTTGATTTCCACCATCAGTTGATGTTCAATGGTGAGTTTGTTCAAAATGCTTTCTTTTGTTGATTTCCACCATCAGTTGATGTTCAATGGTGAGTTTGTTCAAAATGCTTTCTTTTGTTGATTTCCACCATCAGTTGATGTTCAATTGTGAGTTTGTTCAAAATGCTTTCATTTGTTGATTTCCACCATCAGTTGATGTTCAATTGTGAGTTTGTTCAAAATGCTCTCTTTTGTTGATTTCCACCATCAGTTGATGTTTAATGGTGAGTTTGTTCAAAATGCTTTCATTTGTTGATTTCCACCATCAGTTGATGTTTAATGGTCAGTTTGTTCAAAATGCTTTCATTTGTTGATTTCCACCATCAGTTGATGTTTAATGGTCAGTTTGTTCAAAATGCTTTCTTTTGTTCTTTTATCAGTCCATTTGACTGTAACAATCCACCTGTAGAACCACATCTCTGCTGCTTCAGTCTTAATTTCTTCTGTTTTTCTGCAAGTCTGATCAGACATTTTAGAACTTTGATTTTAAGTGCTCTTGGAATGCTTCTGTCTTTCCAAATATAGTTGAATTGGATCATTTTCTGTTTCTGCCATTCCTACCCTTATGTCTTTAGTACAGGAAGAGTAGTAGTTGGTAGAAGAAGTAGTAGTATCACCGACTTTGGCACAACCTGCCTCCTGCTGTGCCAGCCCGACGCCACTTTTCTTTTTCTGCTTCTTCGTCTCCTCCACTGACCCTGCCTTCGACCTCGCTGCTGCGGGCTTCGTCTCCTCCTCTGCCATCTTCGCCTTCGCCTTCTGTCCTGGTGGTGCCGCCTTCGCCTTCTGTCCCGCCGGTGCTGCCTTCGTCTTCTGTCCCGCCGGCGCTGCCCTCGTCTTCTGTCCCGCCGGTGCTACCTTTGTCTTCTTCTTTTGTTCCATCGTTGCTGCCTTCGTCTTCTGCCCCGCTGGTGTCGCCTTCGTCTTTTGTCCCGTCGGTGCCGCCTTCGTCGCCACCTCGGCCGCCGCCATATGACTGTGATAAACTTAAACTATGCCTTTTTAACGCTCAGTCAACATGCAAGGATGGCAAAGCCGAAGTCATTGCCGATTTTATCGCTGATGAGCACGTTGACATTGCTTTTATCACAGAGACATGGCTTAACCCCCTTGGTCATGAACCTATACATGCTAGCCTCACTCGAGTGGTTACAGGCTTGCTTCTTTCCATCGCTCATCTCGAGGTGGCGGTATCGCCATCCTCTACAACGACTCACTCCATTCCCGCCTATCTTTCTCGCAGTCTCTGCCTTTCTCCCATCCTTCTTTCGAGCACGTTGAAGTATCCTTCCAATCCACCCCTCACCCCATCACCTTCTCCTGTGTCTATCGACCTCCACCTAGCTCTGCCAACAAACTCACCACATCCACGTTTCTCTCTGACTTTGACCAACTGCTTGACCACTACTGCCTCTTACCTGGAAATCTCATCATTCTAGGTGACATCAATGTCCACTATGACAACACTCACCGTTATGACACAAGACATATAATCAACTCTCTGTCCAATCACAATATGACTCAACACATTTCTGAACCAACCCATCAAAAAGGTCACATTCTTGACTGGATCATTTCTCGTGATCACCACAATTCAGCTACTGACAACTGCTTAGTTCTTTCTACCTGTCTAACTTCAGCCCTTCCATCTGACCACTCTGCAATTCTCTGTTCTCTTGACATTTCTCCTCCTTCCCGTACCACGCGCACAGTGACTCGACGCAATCTCAAATCTATCGACCTCTCCACATTTTCATCTGATGCCTCCCGTCTCCTTTCTGAAAAGTCACATAACCTTGCCGATGAATTCTATACTACTCTCCACCATCTTCTGGACACTCATGCTCCAGCCACAACCCGTCTTTTACCTGACCGCCCCCCCTACCCCCTGGCTCACTCATGAGATTGCCTGTGCAAAACGTGCCCGCCGCAGAGCAGAGCGCCGCTGGCGCAAATCCAAACTCACTGTACATAGGCAACTTTTCCAAGCCTCTAAAACAAAAGTATCCACCCTCATTGCATCTGCAAAAACAAGCTATTTCCAAACCAAAATCCTGAATGTCTCTTCTTCAAAAGAACTCTTTACAACCATGAATCATCTCCTTGGCACACGAAAAGACTTACCTCTCCCAACAAAACATACAA